>JAQZBX010016613.1:0-36345 GCA_029593785.1 Cabassous unicinctus | reverse complement strand
GAGAAACGGGGGAGAAGAGGAATTTTGAGGTAATTTGGTTCTGATGGTATTATGTGCACTGGAGTCACTGGAAACTCAAGGTGGGTCTTTGAAAGTACCTTATGAGTAAATCAGGCATAATTTGATAGCAATGCACAAAATGAATGGAAATGTAAACATGAAAGCTTACATAAAATAGTATAGCAAGAATATTTACAAATTTTGGTGTCCTCCTGGCCATGTGGGTGAACTATGATGGAATGTTCAATCCAAAATACAGTGAATTTAAATACCTAGTTTGTGTATATTATACACACGCAAGAAGAGTCCCTAAAAATGAGAATATTTACAAAAGAGTGTACCTTATGAAGCAGCATAAAATATGCAGAAAAAACAGAGATTTCGATTTTTCCTTAATCATTATTTTCCCCAATTAACATGTTCTTATTAACGTGTATGAAAATGCTTTTGCTTACTATTAACACTTATTTATAATGTATTCTGATAAAATTGACATAATGCTAAAATAGCAGCTGAATTATAAATTCATTTAATTGCTTCATACAAAACTGTGTCTGGAATTAGGCAATTTAAGGTTAGTTTTGATACTCAGCAACTTCAGGGTACTACAGTGAATATTTTTGACTCTTGGCCTTTTCTTCATGCAAGATACCTATAACAGCCTCAATGATGTGGACTTTATCAGATCAAGTTAAATCACAAGAAAAACAGTTCCATAATAAATAAACTGACAAACAAAAAAGAATGAATATTTATAATAAAAGTTCCCTCTCTCCTAGAAAATCTATCTTTTATCAAGGCAAAAAAAAATATTTCCCAGAAATGTCCATCAGACTTTTCTTTACATCATATTGGACATAAAAGAGTTCTTGGCTCAACCCAGATCAATCATTAGTCAACAGTATTGGCACTGAAATTATTTGCAATTTATGATTCCTAATCTGCAGTTAAGAACATATTGAGGAAAAAAGAGTAATGACTACTGGGTGGACAGTCTGTACATTCTGCTATAGAGAGTGTATATAAGAAAAGATACTTTTATTTACACTTCTTGGTAAGATAGTAAGCTGCTTTGTACTTTCTAGAGTGGAATTTGGCTGTACTTAAAATTTGTACTTAAATTTCTCACAGTGATTCAACTCTTATAATCATGACTGTGAGAATAAAAATAGGTGTGAGAAATATTACTAGGCAATTGTATATAATTTTGAAAAATAGGTAAAACTTAATTATCCAAAAATAAGGGATTAATTAAATACTTCTTCTTCTATAGATTGAAAAGGGTACTATTATCCCCATACTTGGATCAATGAGTATTGGGCATTTGCTCTACAAATGTTCAGTTAAACTTTGGAAAAGAAAGAATCTTGTACAAGTTCAGGTAATGACTATGATCATAAATAAAAAGATTTTCTTGATTATAAATGAAAGTTTAACGTAATTATCCATGTATCCATACTGATATAAATAAACGATAAGTCTTTGGGCATAGTCATGAGCCCCTTCTTTAGGAATATCTATGAGCTCTATTGTGAAGGTCAGAACCAATTCACAATCAGGGTGAGTGTTGCTATATAATATTTGAAACCGTCTTTGAATCCCATTCATCATATCAAAGACTAATACTGGAGAAGTCAGAACACAAAATTCTTACCACGTTATTAAGTTAACTCTGTCCACAATTAAAGCTTATCCCTGAGACTGTGAAAGAAAGAATGTTGTCTCATTCTTAGAGGGACTCTAGATTCATTTCTTATTTAAGACTTTGGAAAAAGGTTGCCTTGTAGATTTTTACTACTGACACATAAAGGCAAACACAATAAGATAAAATGGTAGGGTAGAGTACTTGGGCAGAAATGGAGTTTGAGTTAACTTTCTAGGTCAGTGATTCTCCCAGTGTATTAGCATGCAGATATTGATCCAGTAGTTCTGTGTAAAGAGACTGAGATTCTGCTTTTCTAATAAGCAGTCAGATGCTCTGCACATCGAGTAACATGGCTTATATCCTTCAGTTTCCCAATGAGATTAAAAGGAATTTTAAAGGGGATGCATTTAGGGCAATTGTACTGAGTCTCAGGGAGACTGGTATATTGTATTCTATGCTGAGGTGAGAGGAAGAGGTTGTTGGTGGTAGCCTTACATGGTGTTTGGAACTATACATGCCCAAAGAAAAACATCTTAAATCTAATACATTCCTGTGGGTGTGAACCCATTGTAAGTAAGACTTTTTGATGAGGTTACTTCAATTAAAATATGTCCTACCTCATTCAGAATGGGTCTACACACTATTACTATAGTCCATTATAAGTGTAGTGAAATTCAAACAGAGAGAGAGAGACATGGAAGCAAGAACCCAGAAGGGAGCAGAGAGGCCAGGAGAGGCCACTATGTGCATTGCCGTGTGGCAGAGGAGCTCAAGAACAAGGATACCAGCAGCCAGCCACAGAACACCAGTCTTAGGAAAGAAACCATTGCCTTGATGATACCTTGGTTTGGACTTTCTTTTGGCCTCAAAACTGTGAGTGAATAAATACTCATTATTTAACCCAGCTCATTTCATGGTATTTGCTTGAGCAGTGAAGGAAACTTTTAAAACAGATTTTGGTACCAGGAGAATAGTAAAAATGTGGAAACAACTTCGGAATTGGGTAATGGGTAGGGGCCAGAAAAATTGTGAAGTACTTGATGGAAAAAGCATAGATTATTTTGAAGAAAGACTGTTGGTAGAAAGATGGGTGCTAAAGATAATTCCATTGAGGCCTTACAAAGAAAAGATGAATGTGCTATTGGAAACTGGAGGAAAGGGAAACCTTGTTTTGAAATTGTAGAGAACTTTGTAAAATTGTGTTTTCATGTCAGGTGGAGAGCCCAACTTGAAATTGATGAGCTCACACATTTAGCTAAGGAGATTTCCAAGCTAAGTGAGGAAGAGGCACTTCTTTCAGCTTATAATAAAATGTTAGTGGAAAGAGAGAAGCTAAGAACTGAACTCCTGTGTACAAAGAAACCAGAAATCAATGATCTAGAAAATTCTAAGCTTCTGGAAAGCCAGTCAACAGAGAATAGTGCTCCATATGAGGGTTTAAATGAACATGGAACCAGGCAGCAATTTCTGTGCAAGTCAAGATTGGAGGTGCAGTTATACAGGAAGGATTTGTGGAAAGTCCTACTGATGGTGTGGACCATTGTGAACTACATGCAAAAACAAGGTTTTTTTGTGTGTGTGTGAGAACTGTAGGAGTGATACCACTGCCAGTCTGGCTTAAAGAGTACAGAGAATGGGACAAATTGAACAAAGAATGACTTCAAGGGTAGAAACCTGAACAGCCAAAGATTGGGCCAAAGTTAACTTCTTGGGCCAAGAAGATGAGCCCATCCAATTGCTTGAAAAAGATGAGTTTGCCCCAGTTCTTGGAGAGGGCAGGGCCTGTTGTTCAGGAAGAGTGCTGCCACCCTAATTCTCAGAGAAGGTAGGGCACTTGGAAAGGATAGGGCTACCACTTCATCAGGTCAAGAGGGCCAAACGTCATTCCATAGATGACTCTCAGATCTTGCAATATAATGGAATGTACCCTTCTGAGTTTTGGGATTGTTTGGGTCCCATGAACCCTGTTTTCCTTCCAATTTCTCCCTTCTGGGATGGAAATGTTTATCCTATGCCTGTCATTCCATTGTATATTGGAAGTAGATAACATTCTCTAGGTTTCTCAGATCCACAGATGGAAGGGAATTTTTCTACAGAATGGATCACACCCATAACAATGTTTACTAAACATTGTTTCTGAAATTACATGACTTGTGGGATATTGTGATGGAATGAATATGTTTTGCACATAGAAAGAACATGTTTTTGGAGTCCAGAGGGTGTAGTGTGGTGGTTTGAAATGGTATATGCACCCTTTTAAATCTAATAAATTTTTGTGGGTGTGTACCAAGTGTAAGTAGGATCTTTTGGTGAGTTTATTTCAGTTAAAGTGTGGTCCATTTCAATCAGGGTGGTTCTTAATACTATTTCTGGAGTCCTTTATAAGTGGAGTGAAATTTAGACAGACAGAAAGCCATGGAAATAAAAAGCTGACATTCAGCAGAACCCAGAAGAGAAAAGAGAAGCCAGAAAAAGCCACCTTGTGCATTGCCACATGACAGAGGAGCTGAGGACCAAAGATCACTGGCAGCCAGCCTGAAAACACCAGTCTTTAGGGAGAAAGTATCATCTTCTTGATACCTTAATTTGGACTTTCTTTTAGCTTCAAAACTGTGCGCAAATAAATTCCCATTGTGTAACCCATCTCATTTCATGGCATTTGCTTGAGCAGCTTAGAAAACTAAAATATCTTCTGAACCCAAGATCCATAAAGAGTGCATGGCAAAACACATGTTTATACTGGCTGTGAGATTGGCCCAGATGAGTTTAAGTTAATCACTGAATGCCTACGGATATCTGATCAGTTGGGGGAATAGAACAGATTAAAAGTTATGCCTGCCAGAGACCTCAGCCAGTGACATTAATAAGATTAGCAGCTAAAATTAATATATATATATTTCCACAGTGTAAAGACATCCAAGAGAGATGTTCTTAAGATATTAGGGAACTCTCGCAAGACACAAGATGCTACATACCTTTACTCACCAATAACCAGATACGATTGACAGGAAGGCCACATTATGACAGGGATACAATATCAGAGACACTGAAGATTTTTATAGAAAATTGTCTTTTCAAATGCTGAATGGGAGCAACAGTGGATTAAAATCTTCTGTCCTGCCCCTGCCCCATTTACTAGATTTTCTTACTACATAGTGGTGGGTTTTTAAAGGAGTGAGCTAAGTTAGAGGAAAGAAAAAGAGACATATTTTCTTAGCACATCCAAGTTGTAGGGGGAGTAAATTTGTGACTTTTCAAAACTCATTCATTCTTTGAGAGATAATCCAATATAAATAGAATAAATAAGAAAACTTATTTCTGTACACAGACTTCACTGTACATAGAAAATTCATAAAACCATAGGCATAAAATAGTTGTTTCATGCTCAAAATCTCTGCTTTTATTTATGTATTTTTCTATGTATCTGATCTAAACCAGTCTGTTGCAAATACTGGAAACTTTTCAAAGCAATTGTTTTACAGTGCATTTTTTTAATGTTGATAGGTTAGATTTCTTCAAATGTATAGGAGTATGTGCAGAGATACCAGCTCCTACCCTCATTTCTCTGCTTTTCTTTGAGTAAAATTCTTTCAAAGAATTGTCTATATTATTTATTTCTACTTCCTCTCCTCCAATTCTTTCTTGAACCCATTCAAAGGCTAATTTGACCCACATCACACCACAAATTGATTTTTAGGTCACCAGTTGACAAATCCAACTATCAATTAAAATTATTTTATTTTACTTGATCCAACAAAAGCATTTGATTCTCTTGATCACTTCTACTTGGCTTCAAGTACATCTTATGCTGCTATTATTTTCTTCCTACTTCAATAATAGTTCCTTCTTATTCTTTTCACTATATCCTCCATATCTTTGACCACTAAAGTTTTCTTATTTAAAATTCAAAGTTTATTATTATTACTTTTATTATTTATATTTTGCCTTCTCCAAGCAAAATATAAGCTCCATGAGGACAAAGAATTTTATCTGCTTTGTTCAGTCTTGTACCCTTAGCATTTAGAGAAGTGCATGACAACTAGTAGGTACTCAATAAATATCTTTGACTTAATAAATGAAAAAAGCAATGAATTATTGGCTTCAGTACTACATTAAATTCAAAAGAAGATTCATGTGATGGAATGTTATTCCACACTCACTTTTATACTCACTCACTACTCTATTTTGTTTCTTAAATTACCCTACTATGTCTGTTTTGTGTTAGAAGAAGGGATTTTCATAGAGATTAGGAATGGAATATATTACAAAATGACTTGTATGATGTAGGTTTAAATTTTTTTAAACTATATTTACAAGTAACTGAATGAATGGCATAAACTCAATGTATAATTACAAAGCTCTGTACACCAATTTCAGGGTAGAACCCATAGTTCTTTATCGCATGAAACATATGTAGAATGTCAAAACAAATGTTAAGATTTAAGAAATCAGATTTTCTCATCATTGCCACATTTTCTGCCATCCCTATAACAGGAAAAATTTCTACTACACAACTGGTTTCTGAATAGCATACAAAAAACAAAGAAAATTACAAAGATCTTAATAGTAGAGTGAAATTTTCTGAAAAATGAATTAACTATTTATATTAAATAAAAATAATATCTTTGTATAATTTATTTGCTTAATAGAGTGTAGTAAAATGACAATAAGTTTTATCCAATTGATTCAGTTTCACATTTTAGAAAGCCCAACTGTCTGTCTTTTCTGAACATTTTGGGGGGTTAAACCAAATCTTTCTTATGATTATTGGTTTGGTTAAACAAAATGAAAATGTCTATATATTTGATTGCATATTTGTGCTACTTCATTTAGCTTGTTGAATTTATAAAATGGTGGTCCTCTCATGGAACTAATATATATATATATATATTTCTAAATAAATAGTACATTTTCTTGTTCCTATTAGAAATCCACAGCTTTTCATCTTCTCCAGAATGCTATTTGATTGCTAATCACACATTATTGGTGCACAGACCAAAAATGTTTTAGGTTTAAGAGAGTTACTTGAATTTGGTTAGCATATCAGTATATATACCAACTCTTGAGATTGCAAAATTTAGCTAAAAAATTAATGAAAATGAAAATAGCTTCTGAAAATCTCACACAATGAAAATTAGAATCAAGGAACTCATACCGTAATTTTTATTTTTATATTTAAATGTAATTAAATTTTATTCAGGGTTAAATACCTGCCAAGTTCTAGTCCAATTTGGGAGCAAGGTATTATTTCAAAGTTTGTTTCCTATAATTACTTGTAGATTTCCACAGAGTAAAGATGGGTTTGACATAAGGTTGTAGTTGACTAAGCATAACAATGAGCTTCAGTATAAGTGAAGTGCCCTTATGGTTACAAGCAAGAATGACCCACCTTTTCTGACATTTACTGCCTTGGATGGTTTTGTAAGCCTTTCTTCTCTGCTGGGTTTCTTTGCAAAAGATACTGAATAAAATTTCCCAAGTGATTATTCTTTTTGAACTGATACTACAAAAAAGCAAATCTCATTTTTAAAAAGTGCCATGGGTTTTTAACACACAGGCAAGGCTGAAAACATAAATGTCTCTGCAGAAGTCATCTTCTCATGCCCTTTATTGATGTATATTGGCATCACAGGAAACATAAATAATAGAAGGGCAGTAAGGACTTAAGACATCCTCAAAGTAAAAATGCACCCTGCTAGCAACTTGTTTTCTGTGTGCTGAAGAATAAGACTAAGTGGAGAAAGGATGTGTGGAGACCCAGGCTTTCTTAGAATTTAATGTAGACTAAAACAGAATAGTAAGACAAGATAAAATGTTAACTGACATATGCTGGAGCTTGTCATTTACTTTTTAAATGACAATTACCTTTTTTGACAGTTTTTATTTTGATGGTAGAAAACTAAAGAGAAATCCTTCCTAACCTTTATATAGTCTGTGTATAGGTACTTGTGTGTATAAGTATATTCAAATATATTTATATTTCAATAAATATAAATATGCTTATTTGTATTTATATAATAGTTAAGAGCATTGTTTTCTCTTTGTTGTTCCTTTGGAATTTCTCTTCACTCTGGGCTCCTGGATCCATATCTTTCTTCTGCTGGGATTTTGCCCTTCATTTGACTGGAATAAACCCTGACACATCCTAAGAAAAAAATGCATTGGAGACAAATTTCCAAGTTTTTGCAATCTGAAATATCTTTCTTTTGTACTCACCGTAACTAATTGTTTGGCTAGATAGAAAAGGCAAAGTTGAAAAAATTTTCCGGTATGGAAAAGTAGTATGCCCTATTCTTCTAGAATCCAATGGTCTCCTAATCACCTGGTTTTTATTTCTTTGTAGGTGACTAGATTATCTTCTGAAAAATTCAATCTTTTTCACTTTATTAGTAATGTTCAAACTTTACAGTGTATCTTTTTTTTACTAGTAAACCTAACCAGTATTTGTGAGGGATTTGAATTTGAACACTTGTGTACCTTTCAGAAATATTTCCTTTTCATAGATCATTTATTTGATAAATCTTCTCCATTTTTTCTGTTCAATTTTTCTGAGTCCCGTATAATTTAACTGTTGGATTTCCTAGGTTGTTTCTCTATGGCATTTATGTTATCTCTTATATCTTTCCTTTTACTTTTAGTTATTTTGGTAGACATCCTTAACTACATTTGTATTCTAAATATTCTGTTTAATTCTTCCTGTTTTTGGTAATTTTATTTTGTTTTTTTGTAGACAAGGAATAGGTTTATAGAAAAATCATGTGGAAAACACAGAGTTCCCATATAATGACCCATAATTTACATTAGTGGTTCACTGTTCGTGTTGTACAGTCCTCTGTTTTTTTTTCCTAGATTAGAGACATGGAATACAAGATTCCTATATACCACCTAACCACCTACCCCTTAAATTGGTGTGGAACATTTGTTGCAATTTATTAATGAAAATTTTTATTATTGTAATATTAATTAAAGTCCATGGTTCAACTTGGGTTCACTGTTTGTATAGTGTAGTTCCATGGATTTTTCTTTCTTCTACCAGCTGCAATCTGATTTTGGAAACTTGCTGCATTCTTTCTTCCACAAACTGCAATCTGATCTTGAAACCTTCCTACACATGTTTCATTTCAGTTACCATGTTCTTCAATTCCAGTAGTTTGCTTTCTCTTTAATATATCTATCACTTTACTTAAACTCTCTAACTGCAATTTCATTGTTTTCCTGATTTCCTTTAGTTATTTTCTGTACTTTGCTTCATCGCCTTTAGCATTTTTTAAATTATTTTTTTAAAGGCTGTGTTCGAATATCCAGATTGTCATCTTCTTCATTGGTGTTTTCTGTATTTTCATCCTCTTCCTTTGGATGGGCCATCATTTCCTGTTTCTCATCTGTCTTGTACTCTTTCATTTCAAGCTATATACATTGTAATATTAACCTGGGATTTGTTCCGAAATGTCTGTTTCCTGGTTTGATAACCAGCTGGGGATGAGACAGAAATTTTCCTGAGCTTCAGCCCTCCTATCAGGAAGATCTGCTCAAGGCAAATGCATTGTGCAGGGTTCTCCCTGTATTTCGGACCTGCGTCTTATCCTGTGGTTTTGCTTGTTACTTGTTTTTTTTTGTACCTTTGTTTTCCAGGAGACAGACCTCCCTCTTATGGGTATTTGAAGACAGGCCTTTGTTCTAGACTGTAGGACTCTAGTTTTTGTTCTCAAGCTGCTTTTGCCTGGAGGGTAAATTCTGGGGGGGAGGGTCACCCCAGACAGGACTTTCCATGTCAGATTTCTCAACCTAAACAGGGCCAGGAGCCCACAAAGGAGATGCAGGTCAGCTCCAAAGTGCTCTGGGAGTTGATCCAGAAGGGCACTAAAAGCTTCTCCAGAGCTGATCTTTCTGGGCCTGCCCAGCAAATGTAGCCCTTTGGCTGTTTCCCACAGCCCTGTGTAAGCACTGCATTTTTAAATCTCTACTGCCTCTGCCCTGTCCAAGGAGGGTTGAAAAAATGACTGCTGCTGCGTTTGTCCACAGCAGGTTGAAATAATAGCTGCTCTCTGAGCTGGGCCCCTAGTGATCCTAATCAAAAGCTATGATAAGCAATCAGCCATTCTAACCTATGACGTGGGAAAGAGGATTTTTATGTCCCTTTCTATCATCAGCAAGCTAGCCAGGGATTGGACCTGAATGGCAGCTTGCCCTGAGAGTGGAGGATGGGCAGTGGTAACATTTGCCAGGAGAGAAAAATTTACTGTTCTTTACCATAATTTATGAGCCTCTTCTTCCTTGGATGCTGTACAGTGTTCTTCTGCCCTCTGGACTTTCAAAATAGTTGTTTCAGGCAGGGCTCTGTCTGTTTAATAGTTCTTTTGGTGGAAGGACTGAGTCCTAGATCTCTCTCCTCCATCTTCCCCAGGAGTCTTTTATTTTTTAAAATTTTCATTCTAGCAACATATATACAACATAAAATTTCACCTTTTAACTATATTTTAGTATATAATTCAGGGATGTTAATTGTGTTCACTATGTTGTTCTACCATTACCACCATCCATTACAAAAGTTTTCCCATTTCTCAGAATCCTTTTTCTTCTCATATAGATCTACTTTAGTAGATTTGTTTTCATGTTGTACAGATTCAAATTCTACTCAAAACTTTTTGAGGACAACAATTAGAGGCTATGCTTTGATTTCTTTGTTCATGTTTATTTATAATATTTTCTAATACCCTGAATTATCACAGTATCCTCAGTTGGTCAATCTTTTCTATTGCCTTTTCCTTATCTTTCTATGTCATGTTGCTGGCTTCTTCAAGTGTTTCATGATGCTGGTTTGTCCACAGATACTTGTGATTTAGGTTCCACAAAATTTTAACTGCATTCATGTGCAGAGTTTGTCAACTGACTCTCTTTGCCTCTGAATGAGCAGATAAGGAACCAGTAAACAGAGGAAGGACAAGTACATTTCAGAACCTAGAGTGGTTTACTCAAGGCTTATGTGCTGGACCTTCTCTTTCTGTTCCTCCATAACTACTCTATACTATAAAGCTGCTACTATACCTATAGCACTTCCAGTATCTACAAACCTCTTCTTCCCTTTGCCCTTCAGGTCTCCAGGTGATAATAGGTCCCTGCTGTTTCTAGTCCTAGATACTTCAGTTTTCCCAGTTGGTTTCCATTAATCCTGCTTTTGTAAGTCCCTCCACTACCCTCTCCTCCATTAGCCTAGTGGAACGTTCCATGTTTCTTGAGAGGATCCTGATATGAAGAACATATAATACACAGAAGAACTGACCTAGTTTTCTAAGTTAAGTCTTTTTAAGAAAAGAACCTTGAAAATTCTTTATATTTATTTATTTATTTTTTACTTCGGTTACATACCATCTTGCAATACAAATATCCAATTGATCTCCCTTTTCCAATCTCACATTTTTCTTCTTTCTTTCTGTATTTTCTCAGACTAGAGCCACTGTGGACTTTTGCTGACAAGTTTGCTTCATCTTTGCTTGACCTATCTCAGAATCTTATCTAGAATGGGTCTTCTTCAGCTTTGCTCCTAGCTCCTTCAATAATTTTTAATGGGACTTAGAAGGAAAGGAAATAATTATATTTGTTCTATTTGCCTCACTGAACTTAAAATTCCTCTTCTCCTAATATACTTCAAATTGAGATATAGTCATTTTGATTTTTTTCTTTTTGATTTACTCTTTTAAAATGTATAAAACACTTATAAAGTTTAAAATTTAGTGTATATAAAAATACACATAATGAGGGTTTCATTTCTGTCTCTTTCTTTTTCATCCTATTACCATCCACCTCCGCTGGTAAAAATTTGTATTAGCTTTTGCTTTGTCCTTACAATGTTTCTTATTCCAAAATAAAAGTGAGTGTGTTTGTGTGCATTCACAAACACAGATATTGACATCTTTATATATGATTGTGTCATTTTTTACTTAAAAATCTAGAATTCATTTTATATCAGATGGTAAATTTTATTTCATTTTATATGTTACAGCTTCAATATTCCATTATGTAGACATACAATATTTTATACAATTTTTTCCTTATTAATGAGAATTTTGGTTGTTCAAAATATTTTTATATTTCAAACAAATTTGTATTTGCAGGTGTGTAACTTCAGAGTAGATGAATTCCCACGGAATACTCAAAAGAATGGGCTAACTTTTGAATTTGTGCCAGTCTGGTAAGAAATGGTATTTCATAGTATCAACTTACATTTCAAATATTATGAGAGCATTTTTCATATTTTAAGGATCATGAAGTAATGTAATTGATAAAATAATAAATAAATCATATAAAATAAATTATTAAAATCAATGGTTATAATGTTAATTCAAGTCATGGAAAGGTGTTCAAGGTATATTATTAAGTGATAATATTCTAGAGAGCAGCAAACAATTCTTATTCTTCTTTGTCTCTATTTTTTTTAAGAATGTGATGAACACTTGTGGACCCTCCCTATAAATAAACAAATACAGGCAGAAAAACATTAATATTTTCATATAATTTCACTCAATCTGCAGAAATAAATTTATAATTTTCTTTTAAATTTAGAAACACATTATTTATATGACTGTACTAAATATACTTATACATGTATGTACATTTATCTTTGTATAAACCCAAAATTAATAAAGTATAACTAAATATTAATCATGATTATTTCTAAAATGTTAAGATAAAAGATTTTCCCAATTTACTTACTACTTCATGTATTTTCTGATTTTCCTACAGTGAATATCAATTTCTTTTAAAAGAAGAAAACTGTCTTTTTTATTTTGTTAGAAAAATATTTTAGAGGTTGCATCAATGTCACTTGATTAATTTTCTAAAAATTAAACTTAAGCTTGGTCATATTTCAGTCTTCTAATAATTATTTTTAAAAATCATTTTGGTTGTATCTTTAGAAAACATGATCACTAGTATTAACTAGACATTAGGGAAATGTTTCCCTTAGAATTAATCAGCAATATGTTAAAGTTTGTACTATATTTAATGTTGTAATTTTTTTTTTTCCAATTTGTTTCTGAAGTTTTTAGAAAGGTAAGCAACTTCTTCATCATATGTCTTAAGGATTTTTCTGTACGTTTCTTGAGGGCACGGTCAATTTGTTTCTATTTGTTTCCTCAGAGTTTAGCTAAATACTAGCGATGTGATATATGTTCAGTAAAAATATTTAAATTAATTATTTGATAAATATTTTAAGTGAAGCACTAATATACTATAATATAATATAATATAATATAATATAATATAATATAATATAATATAATATGTGTGTTTATAAAACACAATAAATTGACCATTAAATAATTCCAACTCCCCTCACAAAGTATACACCACCAGAGATTGGGTAGTTTATTATTTTACAAATAAGATATAAAATTATACTATCCCAGTGAATTAGATATGTGAGACTATAAATGTATCTTATGAATTCAACAAATATTTAATACTAGTTTCTATGATCCAATTCTGTACTAAAGAATGAGTTGTGTACAACACATACACACAATCAACAAATCAAGCATGTTCCCTGCCTTTCTAGAACTTAAACTCTAGGCAAGAGGCATATAATAAGTAATTAAATACACCGAAGACTAATGAAGAAAAATTCTAATTGTGAACAAGGAAACTGATATTGTAAATCAAAGAAAAAACAATGCAGATGACTTAAGCTGGGTAGACTGTGAAGCCCATTAAATTTTGGGATGTTGTGTTATACAGTAATATTCAACTAATACAGTCATATGAAAATTCCACCAAAATTGGTATATCTCTTTTGAGTTTGCTTGTAAAAAAAAAAATAAGGTGAAGAAACATGCACAAGTCTACAAGTAATAAATATATGTAGAAAAAATACAGAAAGTTTTAAATGGCTTATTACATAAATATTATTGCAATTTAAAAACAATGCATCTTAAAAATTAGATACAATAATTTTCTAACAAAATACAAATTGCCAAAATAACCTCAAAACAAAAAGATAATGTAATTTTTTTCCAAAATGCAAAACATACATAGCAAAAATGGATTGAAGAATTCTAATAAAATTTTCACTAAGACTATATATATTTTATTTCTAATTTCTCCTGAATTGAAAAGAATAGAATCCCAAAGTTATTTAAATTTCCCAGTACATTAGGATGGATGAAAGCCTCCTTTATTTAATTTTTAAAGTCAGGATTACTATAAAAATAGAATAAATATAAGAATAAAAGAAAGAAAATCATAGGCCAGTTTTTCTAATAAGTATAGACAGAAAATTCTAGGTAAAATATTATCAATATGATCCATCAGTGAATTCAAAGAACAATTCTTTATGAATGAAGAAAATTTATTGAAGTCATTCAAGATGGCTTAACATTAAGAAACATTAAAAAATGATCTACTCTGATAAACACATACACACAGAGTAACATCAATAGGTGCCAAAAACTCTTGATAAAATAAAACAACCACGAAAAAGTCCAAAATTCTTTATTAGCAGACTGAATATAAAAATGGTAACCATAATGATTTACAAATTTTAGATAAAGTGAAGAAAATCCACAAAACAACTAAGAGTAAATTCAACAAAAAAGTCATAGAAACAATATTAAGAATCTCATACTGAATGTGCTAATATAATTTCTGATTAAATGAAAGATTTAGCTTGCCATAGTACTTGGATATTTTAAATATAAAATTTCCAAATCTACTGGAGTTATGTATGTGCATATATCTGTGGTTTTATATATTTAGTACTATGACTCCACATGTTTTTGTTTTTATTGTTGTTGTTGCTTTAGAATTGGATTAAATAATCTTAAATTTTACATGAAACAATAAATGACTAAATACGGCTGGGACATTTAATTAAAAAAAAAAAAGGCTTGGCATTGGGTTTAACACATCAGATATTAGCTAATTATATTAGGCCACTATCCTCAAATATGTATCATGGCATAGGAATAAGTACAGATTGGTCAAATCAATAGAAAGTCAAGAGAAATATTGTGCTATATATTAAATTTTGAAACATGAAAAAGGTTTTATTTAAGTTTAGTGAGAAGATAGTGTTTTATTTAATAAAAGTGCTTACACAACAAACTGTATTAAAGACAATAATCAAGAATCCTACTTCACAAGGTATTCTAAAAGAAAGCTCAAAAGGATAATAATATGTGAAAATAACACAGTACAAATATTGCAATACAGTATACAAAATCAAGTTACAAGTGATTTTGTTAAGCAAAACTACTAACCCCAAAGCTATAAAAAGACAAGAGAGACTTGTTTGCTTTCTTAAAACTTAAAAAGAAAAATTGTAAGGCAATTGATATAAGAAACCGTCCACAAATTGGTGGTTCTACTATGGCAGGATAAAACTACTACAGCTTCTCTCTCTAGAAGATTATTATTAAAATTTGGACAAAATACATAAAGCATGGGAATTTTGGAAGAGAGTGAAAACTTGGGGAAAAAAAATCTCAAGGACTTTAGAATTCCATTTGTTTCTTTTCTTTTCCTTTTCCTTTTTCTTTTTCTTTTCTTTCTTTCTTTTCTTTTTTTTTCATAGCTCTGTCCAAAGACAGGGCCCAGTAGTGAAACAGCAGACCAGATATTGTCATAGACAGCCAAAACCCTGATAAAAACCTGACTTTCATGCCAAAAGAACTTGGAAAAGGTGTGCCTTTAGTCTTGAGAGAGTGGGGTTTACTCCAGATAGTAGAATGCTAAAAGAAGGGAATCTTCTAATTCTGTATATGTACTCATAAATTCTTAGCTTATCTCTGAGATAAATATGTATAGGAAATACCCTATGCTCCATAGCAAAGGCCTTGAAAACTAAACTAAAATGTGAACTATGCCAAGACTGACAATAACCCCTTTGTGTCACATGTATGGAATAGACGCAGAGCAATACAAACGGCTTTGAAAAGAGCTGATATTGATAAAGCTGTCCACAGAAAGTGAGACAGAGTACATTGTCTGAAATTAACTGGGTTAATTTCCGGTTAAAATAAAAAATAAAACAAATAAACACAATCAATATTATCCTGAGGTTTATGATAGGTCTCAGGCTACACATCATAATGTTCAAAAAGGAAACAATGTAAAATTACTTGACATATAAAGAACCAGGAAAATGTGAGAAATTCTGAAAGTAAAAGACAATCAAAAGATTCTAACCTTCAGATAATCCAGCTGTTGAAGTAATCAGACAATGTCTTTATAGCTATTATAAATTTGCATTCTTTAAAGCTACTATAACTATGTTCTATGAGGAGAAAGTAAATTCATAGAGTTTAAATAAAGGCATAAGTTCAGAGAAATAAAATAAAAGCTATAAAAATGAACTAACTCAGAATGTTAGAACTGAAAAATTCCATACCAGAAGTTAAAAGAACAAATCACTTCATGGACCCAAATACACCATGGACTTGACAGAGCAAAATCATTTATATTAAAGATAGACTAAGAAAGGTCATCTAATCTGAAGAACAGGAATTATAAATTATTGAAAATAAAATAAAATTAAAGTGAGTTGTAGATATTATTGGCATCCCAGAAATAAAGAAAAATTTGGTAAATAAAAATATTGGAAAGAACAATGGCTACAAACTTCCAAAATTGTTATAGAGTTATAAATTTACAGGTTCTAAATGCTTAGAAGAAACTCTTAAGGTAACTACATATAGTTGCATCATAATCAAACTGTTGAATATCAAAGTTAAAGGGAATAATTTGAAAATAGCCAAGAAAAATGACACAATTCATATAGGGAAAAATGATTCAAATGACTGTGTACTTCTCAGCTAAAACATGAGGCCAGGAGAAAGTAGAAAAATATTTTAGAGTGCTTAAAGAACAGAACTGTAAACCCAGAAGTCTATCCAGTAAAGTAGAAGGTGATTCATTAATAAAGGTGATATAAACACATTCTCACATGAAGGAAAACTTAGATAATTCATATAACAATTAATACATAATGCATATAACAATTAATATATAATGTATATAACAATTAAAATACAAAGTGTGTGAGTTAAGAGTCCTAAGTGATCTAATGCTTCACTTAAAGTGTTAGAAAAATATTTACTGTATATTAAATATTTATATGTTAGTACCCAGTAAACTCCTAAAAGGTTATAGAATGAGCTATAATGATAAAGTCACCAGCAAATAGAATAAAAAATATATTCAAATAATGCAAAGATAGAAGGAAATAGACAATAGAACAATAAAGAGAAGCAGCAAACAGAAAAGAAATAAAAATGTTCTATCTCTAAATACAACTATGTCAATAATTAATTGTCAGTGATCTAAACTTAACAATTGAACATAAAGAGAATTTCATTTTGGATTAGGGAAAAAAAAGAAAGACCCAATTGCATTCTGTGATTAGGAACCCACTTTAAATATAAAAGCACACATTTAAAAGTAACAGAATGAAACAAGATATATTATGCAAACATTAATCAAAAGGAAATTGGATTATCTTTATAAATATCAGGTGAATTATACTTCAGATCAACAAATATTACCAAGGAAAAGAGGGATATTATATAACAATCAAATATAATAACGTACCAAGAAGATGCAACAATCCTTAATTTGTTTGTGCTTCACAAAATATCTTCAAAATTCATGAAGAAAACCTGACAGGAAAAATTGACAAATACATTATTATTGTTGGAGACATCAATACTCCTCTCTCAACAACTTATAAAACAAGATAACAGATGGTGAGGATGTAGAAGACCTGAAAAACATCAACAATCATTTTAATCCTATTAACTTCGGTGTGTGTGTGTGTGTGTACACATGGGTGGTGTTTTAGCTTTTTATTTTCAGGTAACTATAGATTCTTAGACAATTGTTAAAAAAATGATACAGATCTCATATTCCTTTCACCCAGTTTCCCCATTGCTCAATGAGGGAGTTGTCTTGGATTCTATACACCAACCTTATTCAGATTTCATAAGTTTAAAAGCACTCTCTTGTTTGTGTGTGAGTGTGCATGTTTACTTCCATATAGTTTTTTCGCATGTGCAGATTTGTGTGACCAATATCAAAGTCAAGAGACAGAATGGTTCTAGCAGAAGGATTCTTTGTTCTACCCTTTTTTAGCCACTGAGCAAAGAATTCTGGTTTGAAAGATTTTTATTTTTCTTTCAGTACTTTAAATATGTTACTCCACTGTCTTCTGGTTTGCATGGTTTCTAATGAGAAATTTGCTGTTGTTCTTATCTTTATTATATGTACATAATAATTCTTTTTTGTGGCTGCATTTAAGATGTTTTCTTTATCACTGATTTTAAGAAATTTGATTATGATTTGCTGTGGTATAGTTTTCTTTAAGCTTTTTGTGCTTGGAGTTGGTTGGGATTCTTGGATCTGTGGATTTATAGCTTTCATCAGATTTGGAAAAAAAATTAGTCATTATTTCATCCAATAATTTTTCCTGCAATCCCTCCTCCTGCAGGGATTCCAATTATATGTGTAGTATGCTGCTTAGAGTTATCCCACAGTTCGTTGATGCTCTATTCATTTTTTCAGTCTTTTATCTGTGTATTTTATTTTCAGTAATTTTAGTGAGATATATTCACATACTATACAGCCATCTAAAGCATACATGTAATTGCTTTTAGTATAATCATTGAATTGTGCATTCATCAGCACAATTGATACTACAACATTTTTATTACTTCAAAAAGAAAACCTCCTACCCCTAAGCAATCACCTATCAATCTTTTCTCCTTTCCCTGCCATACATATCTGCTAATCTAATTCCATTGTTATAAATTTATTTATATTTACAATGTATATAAATGAAGTCAAACAACATGCAGTACATTGTGCCTGATTTGAGTCACTTAGAATACGGTAGGGATCTGATAAAATCAAAATAAAAAATAAAAAACAACAAAAATCACATTCTGTATTAAAAGATTTATCCTGCGTTATTTTTTGTATATTTGTATACTAAAAATATGCTAATAAAATTACATTTACAGTAAGCTTTAGTGACTTGTCTTTGTACTGAAGACAATAAAGCAAATAAAAGCAAGTTGCAAACTACCGTGTCTATTTCAGTAATTAAAAAAAAGAATACATTTCTAATTGTGTATGCATATAGATATTAATGAATAAGTAGTAATATGCAGAAAGATACATGCTTTTCTGTTAATATTGCTTGTCTTTGGAACAAGCAGAGGAATAAAGGGTGGGTGGAGAATCTCTATAGCTTTCCTTGTTTCTGGTAGGCTGACTGCTATAGATTATTTCCTCCAAGTTTCCCACCCCCTGAATATTAAATCAAATATTAATCTAGATTTGAAAAGATTTTGCAGATGTAGTGAAATTGCCTAGTCATTTGATCTTAAAATATAGATTATCCAGGTAGGCCTGGAACAATCAGGTGAGCACCTTAAAAGTAAAGATTTTTCTCCATCTGGCAGCAGGAATAGAAGTCAGAGAGATTCAAGGTGAAGTCAGAGAGAATATGATGCACTTAGGAATGGGAGAAGAAAAGTTATGAGATTACAGTTGAAACTAGAAAAATAAAAATTAGGTCAAGATTTATAAGGACCAATCTTAAATACTGTTCAGTTGTATTCAATGGTAAAAGGACTAGTAGACCAGTACAGAAGATTGTTGTTAAATATGGCACTAGAGATATCATTGGAAAATACACCCAGATAGGCATCAGTGGATTTTTAAAGCATAAAAAAACAGCAGTAGGTAGAGTGATAAATGGTATTTGAGGATATGGAACAAGTATATCCAGTTTACTGTTTTGAAAGTTTTGTGAAGAAAGGAGAAATGGTAAAGTTTTGGGAAAATTATGTGTGCTTAAATAATGGTTTTCTTAAAAGAGGTAGTATTATATTAAATATGACTGTTATCAGAAATAATTTCATAAAAATGTGGGGATTAATGGTGTAGGAGAAACAAAGTCTAATGGCATAAGCAGGGTACTTGGGAAAGAGAAAAGAAGGATAGCTAGGGGAACCACAGGATCCGTTGTGTGGGAAAGTCTTTTTGAGAAAGCAAAGGTGGTTTCCTCTATTCTAAGAGAAAGAAAGAAGAAAAAGTCTAAGTAAATGCATGGCTGTAATTAGATTTGGTGATAGAAAAGCAAGGAAAGATGAGGAATTTTAATTTCTCAGACATATAATGCGAATCATCAGCTGTATGTCTGGGTATGTGGGGGAGCATAGAAGTTGGTATAAGAGGAATAGGAAGTGTGGGGAGAAAATGTAAAAGATTATTTTTTGGAAAGTGAAGAAGAGAAATAAAGAAAGTATTGAGGAAATTTTTGAAGTTTTCCATTCTAGTGGGTATATGTTTATCAATCACCCCAGAATACTCATAATAAAATTTTATGATATTATTCAGTCAGATGGAGTGGAAAGTTGAAGGAAGAATGATGTAGCTATAGAGAATACATATAAAATTTAACATTTGGTTTCCATATGCTATAAAGTTAGAAGCAAAAAGTCAAGCATCTATATAGGAAGACTGAACAGTTTTAAGCTATCATTGTTATGTAATATTAAGATTATATGCATTAGATGGACAACTCAGTTTCCAGCTGTCTATGTGAAGAGAAAACTTTACAATAAAATGCATCACTATTCCTTTACAAATAAGAGCTAAAATATTCAAGTCACTTGCCTTGAAAAGAATACTCTTTGCAATTCTTCACTTCAGAAAGATGAATCGTTGAATATGCAGATCTCATCTGCATTAAAATACAGTTTTCTGCATTACTATTTTTGCCTGCTTTACCTGTCAAAAGTACATCACACTGAATGGCTATTTTATTTAATGACACTTTGAGTGCCTAAGTGTTGTTTAATTATAATATAATTATATCTCTTATGTCTAATGTCCAATACTAGACTTCAATGTCCAATCATGGATCAATTTATGCTAATACAATTATACAAGTGGACATGGAAATGATTTTATAGCATTGCAATTAATTTAACTATTAAGAAATCTATGGAAAAAGTTAGGGATCAACAATATTCAAAGAAACATGAGTAAGATTCTAAATTAGACTGCTTACCTGTAATAAGTACTGCTTAGTAAGCAATGTTATCAAGGATTTTTCAAAGCATATATGCAACAAACTGGAATTCACACATACATTATTTAACTTGAGAGCCTACAAGTGTGAATTCATTATGGCATTGGCTTGTAAATTTTGACTTAACAAAATCATTACTGCATAAAGAATATGTGAAAAATGCATATTAATGAAAACACAAATAAGTTTGAAGCTCTTATGACACAAAAATGTTTCAGGGAATGCAAACATAAAGATGATGTGGTCCTTGGAATGACTTCTCTTTTAAAACTTTTGCTATGTAAAAATTGACTATATCTTTAAGCATGATGGCAGACTCTCATCAAATATTTTTTGAGCATGTACTATATGCAGTCACTATAGACACTGGGAATACATCAGTGACCAAAAGAAAGAAGTGAAGTTCTTTCATGGATTTTGTAAACAAGAATGACACTTAGAAAAATGAACAAACACACAAATACTTCTCTCAGTTCGTGACAAGTGATAGGAGAAAAACTAAAGCAGTTTAAGGGAATAGGTAGTGACATAGGAGCATATCCGTCAAGTACTTAACACTTTAGCAGTGAAACTCCAGGGAACTAGAAACTGTTGGCAGCAAGTCAGGTTTTGCCTTATATTGAAAGTATTGACCATAACCTCATTAAATGAATGGTGAACAGTGAAAAGTGGGAACATCAAAGAAGGAATAAAAAAAGTACCTAACTACCTTATTGAAATTGAACATCAATATTCAAAGATCATTTAGTCTATTCTTAGAGCTGACCATTTTCCTGACATTCTCAATAACTGTTGTGACTTTTATAATAATTATAATAATTAACATATCCAGGTGGGTCCAGTCTAATTGCATGGTTCCTTAAAAGCTGAGGGCCTTTTCTAGCTGTGCTCAGAAGGACACGTGAAGAAAAGTAAAAAGAGATGAAATGTTCTTGCATTGAAGATAGAGGATGAAGGCCACGGGCCAAGGAATGTTGGTGGTCTCTAGAAGTTGGGAAAGGCAAGAAAATGGATTATTCCATAGAGCTTCCTGAATGGAACACAGCCCTGTTGATTCCTTGATTTTAGCCCACTGAAGCCTATGTCAGATTTCTAAACTATGAAAGATAGTAAATGTGGCTGTTTTAAGCCACTGAATTTGTAGTAATTTGTTAAAGCAGCAATAGAAAAACAATAAATAGAAGTTACTGACCAACAGAAAAGAGGTACTGTATATCTCTCCAATTGCCCTGGGAATTACATGGATATAAGAAATAGGAGAACAATACTTGGTAAAAGATAGTTTCTTTAGAAATACTGTATATTCCTTTCCAAATTAATATAATTTCTCCTACCATCTAAAATTCAAAAGAAAGCAACTGTGAGAAAGACATATGACCTTGTGCTGCAGACAGCTTACACCAGAGGAAACAAATAGAATTTCAGGTATCGTACATTACTTAAAACTCCAATTTTAATAAAAGTCTTCTATGATGCTGTTATTTCAAAGAAATTTCTTTGTCTTTTATACTTAATGGGTTGGGTTAAAAATTCAACCAAAAATTTCTTTGAGATGTTTTTATAGACTTTTACTGTTGTTTTTAAATTTAGTCACAAGTAAAAAGAATAATAGAATTTCTATGAGATCTGAGCAAAGACCTAAAAATTTGAAATGAGAATTGTGTTTTGAAATTTTGCACTATTATGTTTATTTTCTAGTAAATTACTCAAATATATTTAATTTGTTAATCAAAGTTAAAATAGAAATGATCATATATTTAATCCCAACTGATAATAATTTCAACCAGCTTAGGGAAATAGGGAATTCTTATTCTCTGAAACTATCCTTTTCTAATTTCTTATTATGCGTTAAAATATTCTCTTTTGAAGAAAAGACTAACAATTTTGGAACCCTCCTAAGTTGACAATTAAATTACAGTAACATTTCAATCAGGCAAAAGGCAATCATCTGGTGAGTGTGAGGAAGGTAAAAAGGATATTTAGCAAAGCAGAGGGTCCAAGAATACCGTGATTTGATGATCATTCCAAGAATATCTAGGAAGGAGTATGTAATTGACCAGAATGAATTTTAGATCATTAAAATAATCATTCTCTGAGCAGAACAACAGCAACAAAAACATGCAAAGAAATGATGAATAAAAAATGTTAATGAAATCAGGAAAGATAGAATAGGTAGACATATATATGTGCTGACAAAGGCAGTTGAGGCAGCTTATTGCTTAATGAGAATCAGTCTGAAGTATGAAAAAATGCAAATGTAAAAGCATTAATTTATTGGTAACAAAATGTTTACCTGGAGCCAATAAACTTTGGAGTTACCTCATATTAAAGAGCCTCTTTCACCTTCTACATATGAATACAATTTGGAAACATATGAATGAGGGATACCGGTGAGTATTAAAGTGGAGAAAAGAATCTTCAACTTCTTGGGTAGTGAAAGGAGAATAGCTAAACATACCAAATAATCCTACTCTTAACCTCTGGGGGATAGTTTAATTGTTGTCCTAATAATAAAATATATTCCCAGATATCCATAAAAATGCCTCAAAATCTGGTATAATGTTGTTAAATTTCTGCTCATTTTTTAATGTTTTTCTCTGATTTGAGTACCTATTGGCTCAGACTCAGGACTGCTTTTGAAGTTAGGCAAGTGCTGTTTGCCTTGATGTCAATAGATGTTCCAAACTTAACTCGATTCCATAGACAGAAGGAACAAAGACAGAATCTGAGTAGAGACTTTAATAAAATGTGTTTTCTGTACACAAGTGAAGCATAAATATACGAGAGAATATCAGAAATATAAAAGAAATGTCAAACCAGATAGAACAACGTTTTGATGTAGGTGTCACAGATCAAATTTTTTTTGGGAAAAATGTTAATAAAATGTCTCTGAATCCTCCAGAAAAAATATATCTGTTTACTCAGAGCTTTATTAATAAAAAATTCTCTGATATCAACTGGATATACCCATAAAATTTTCTACAGTATGACAAATATATTGCAGTCTTTATAACTTCTCTCAGTTTAGGTTATATGGTTCTCTTGAAAATAAATATGAACATGATATATTTTAAATGATATTTTTTGGATTTCTTTAAAATTATTGTATAACTCCTGTATAATATCTAAGTGATCATGAGATATTTTGTATCTATTTATTTTAATTATGTTTAGAAGAAAAAAAATTAGTATGTTCAAAATATAAGCTTGAGAACACTGATATACTCATTTCCTTCCTAAACTAGATTAGATTCCAGTCCCTATATTGCATCACTTCACTGTATCATTTCTCCACTCCTTGGTAATCCCTGCATATCCCAGATTATTTACTGGTACTTGAATACATGTGTATGGCCTGCTCTTGTGTAAACCTAAATGAATATACCCTTAGGAGGCTTTTACTTGATCTTCTTAATGGGTATAAAATCAAAATTAAATATAGGCATAGTGATGCCTAAGACTGGGGTTTTCCACCACTGCAGAGCTGGGCTTTTGTGTTGAGCAAGCCAAGCCAGCAGCTATTGCTGCTCTCGCTTTTCTTGGATCTTTCCACTTAGCTATTCATATACTATCAATCTGCAGATTCAGGTACCCAAAGTAATACAATTTGAAATTGAGACTCAACCAGTGACACAGTGACCCTCCCTGTAGATAAGAGTTTATTAAAAGAGCACTGCTCCTACCTTAAGAGCCATTCCACCAGCTCCAAGCTCTCTACCTTTGCAGTCGTTTCTGGGACAGCTAGTGGGCAGAAGAGATGTGGCCTCTAAAATGGATGGGATATGCAATAATTAACTCCAAGGATAAAAAGTCACTACTTATTCTATTCCAAATATGAAAATATACTGAGCCATGTTTTCCAAAATGCCCAGTGTAACTGAAAAAGCGGATATGGCCCAAGCAGTTGGGTGACCGCCTACCACATGGGGGTTCCAGGTTTGGTTCCTGGTTCCTCCTAAGAATACAAGCAAGACAGCAAGCTGATGTGATGGGCTGGTGTGGCGAGCAAATGCAATGAGGTGATGCAACAAGATGATGCAATGAGGTGATGCAAAAAGGAAACACAACTAGAGACATAACAAGCAAGGAGCAGAGGTGGCTCAAGCGATTGGGTGCCTCCCTCCCACATGAGAGGTCCCAGGTTCGGTTCTCAGTGCCTCCTAAAAAGAATATGAGCAGACACTGAGAGCACATAACAGACAAAGAGAGCAGACAGCGAGAGTGCAAACAACGAGGGAGGGAAGAAATAGATAAAAGAAATCTTTTTTAAAAAAGACAAAATAAAGACAAGACATAAAATGCCATAACCCAGAGAGGCTTCAAATATAAATCTTTTCCTATTTTGAAATTTCCAGGGTGAATTTTGAATAAAAAAAACTCATTTTGAGTTAATATTTCAAGTATAAAACATTTAAGTTAAGATCCAGAAGTAGTAAAGTCAGCAAATAAATCCCATTGAATAATAAGATAAAAGTCCAACCAAAAAAAAAAACACTCTTTAAAATCTTCCCTTATTTGTATTCTCTCCAATCTTTACTTCAGATTTTGTGGATTCCTAAATAGTTACAGCTTCTCCAGATGCTATAATCTGGGTTAGTTGCCCCTTGAATCAGTGAGGTTCCAGGAAAACTTCAGAAGTTGCCTAATTTCAAGCCTGAGCCTCTCATGTACCTTATTGTTTTAGGACTCCAACATTTAATAGGCATCCATAAATACTGCACCTCTGTTACCAGTCTTCAAACCAAGCCAATTTTAACCTCCTAGAGCAATGTATCCCAGAAAAAGTAGTAACCCAAAGTCAATATTTAGGGTTTCCAAGGATAAAAATAGAGATTTAAATTTTATCCAAATGAAGGAGATAAACTGAGAAATAGTTTTTGGTATCAATTTTACAAGCATTGTCAACTAGAACATGTGAGTTATTTTGGTAATTCAAGACCTAAGTGCTTAAACTCTATTGAAGAAAGTAACCTTCAAGAAATAATTCATGGTCACTCATACTTACCTCAAATAGTGTTTCAGTTTCCTAGGATGCTTAAACATATACCCTGAAATTAGTCATGCTAAGCAATGGGAATTTATTTACTTATGGTTTGAGGCTAGGTAAAAGTCCAAATTGAGGCATCATCAAGGCAATGCTTTCTTCCAGAAGGCCAGCAACAATCCCTGGCTTCTCTGATATATGGGAAAGTACATGGCAATGTCTGCTGGTCTCTCCCTTCTCTTCCAGGTTTTATTGCTTTCAACTTCTTGCTTCTGAGGCTTTCTGTCTGAAATTCCTTTCTTTTATAAAGGACTCCAGTAATAAGATTAAGCCCATCCTGATTGAGGTGGGTCAGACCTTAACTGAAATAACATCATCAAAAAGTTCTATTTGCAACACGTTTACACCTACAGAAATGGACTAAATTTAAGATCATGTTTTGGGGTACATACAGCTCCAAACCATGACAAGTAGTGATATTAAAGACCCTCTAATTTTATATATAGTTTGTAAGATTGAAATTGCAGCAAATCTTATCAACAGGTACTGAGGAGTTTTTTTGTCCATCTAGAGTATACAAAGTCTCATAATTTCAACATCTCGTTAAGGGCCATGTTTCTGGCATCACAATACTGAGCTCAGTATAAGTTTATCTAGTAACATAACCTGCAAAGTTTCTTTTGGACAATAATTTTTTTCTGTGTCATAATATAAAACTGCTTCTATCTCCATTGGAATTGCTTGTATCTATGAAATATGTCTCCCAAGAACAACTACCCCCTCCTTTTCCAAGCATGTATGTCTTTGGGAGAATCACACTTAGCTGATTTCTAACTGAAACAACTGTTCATCTTTCTGAAGTATGTGACTCAAGAAGCCAACATTTCTGCTGAATATACTTCGAAAGTCCATATGTCCTTTAAAATTTTCTCTGCCATTCCATTTCCCCATTTAGGACGGTTCAGCTTGGTTTGTAAAAGTTCAACCTTTTTATCAAATTAGCTGATTTACATCTCTTCTTAATGTAGGACCTTTATTTTTGGATGAATTTAAGTGCCTTCTTTACTTATTCTTTCCTCTTGCTTTCTGGCAGATATTCAGTGCTCTAACATATTCTTCTACATATCCTCCAGTGGATATATGAATAATGAGAAATTAGAAACAAATGAGTTCTGAGTCTGCAAAAGCAAACATTCTCAAACTATACTTACTCATCTTCACCTTACTGAGATGGATCCTTTCACCCAGGAAAGCCTCTCATCAGACCACCATTTAATCCACATGTAACCTCAGGCTATGGCTACACTGCACAGCTCTGCTTTAACAAAGCTTCTACCCATAGATTCCACTATGGGCCATAGCCCTAACTACCCATAGATTTCTGTTCAATTAATTATCTCAGAAATTTTTCCTCATGGTTCAAGCAATATCCTGATCATCACCTACCATTGACTGAAGTTAAAGGTTACTCAGTAAGTCTTTAAAAATTTAGGTTCATTTTTTTCAGACTTTCATTATCATGATTGTAAAATTTAAAGAAACTCTTGGTTTACCTTTTCCAACATTCAAAGGTGATTACTATTAGTTTTTTCTATTGACACACCGTGCATTAAAAAAAAAAAAAAGAAAAGAAAAGAAAACACAAAAACATGTCTTAATCCAGCTACTTTCCAAGATTATGAAATTTAATGGGGGGAGTAATTTTTGAGAGATTAGGTTAACTTTCTTATATTTGACTTGTTTAGACTCCAGCATTGATTTCTCAATAACAAAGCATCATCCCATTTCTCAATAACCCGTTTTATAACAGTTAGACCTTTTGCAACTATTTTCCATTTAGATATGTGGAGTAAATTCATCAATAGCTTATTTTCCCCCCAATCTAATCCGTTCTCTGGGATCACAACCATTTTACTAAGAAAATATCTTTTGCTTAACTCATGTGTATCAGTTGTGTGCCTTTTGTTATAATTTTTTCATTTTTTTTCCATTTTATGGTAACAGTAATGCACACTTTCTACACACTTAATTTTCCTTGATTTTTAAAAAAATTTTATTTATATTAATTTTATTTTTTTAATGATATTTAGATTACACAAATGTTACATAAAAAATACAGGGGATTCCCAAATGTCCTGCTCCACATACTTCCCATATTAACAACATCCTTCATTAGTGAGGTACATTTACTGCAACTGATGAACTGAATGATTTTGGAGCATTGCCACTAAGTGTGGATTAAGGTTTACATTGTAGTTTACACTGTCTCCCACACAATTCTGTAGGTTATAGCAAGATGTACAATGGCCTATATCTGTTGTTGCAATGTCATTCAGGACAATTCCCGAGTCACAAAAATGACCCTGTACTACACTTGTTTTTCCCTCCCCCAGCCCTCAGACCCTCCAGTGGCCACTGCCTCTACATCAATGATATAATTTATTCCATTGCTAGAATCACAACAAGTCTATAGTAGAATAACAGTAAGTCTACTTAAGTCCATAGTTCATTCACCAATCCTGAGGATTCTGGGATGATGACGTTTAATCCACCTCTAATTGAGAGGGGGCTGTAATCCCATAGAGCCAATGCTTGCAGTTACAGACTCTCTCGGTTTCTTGGAATGGTAGCTGTCCATCATCACCTCCAAGTTAGTTGTCCTGGGTGAGACCAATGAACTGGAGAGTAGGTGTTACAATTCCATTGAGATTCAGGGCCCAGATCGCACAGGGACAGCCCATACATTTAAGTCTCTTGGATGTATACCTACCAACTCTAGTACTAATTGTAGTTTCAAAAAGAAGGACAGAAGAGCCATGTGTAAGGAAACCACAACTAAGTCCAACTCTGCCACTCTGGGGAGCATAAATTCCAAACTAGGGCCCACTGTCAAGGCACCAAACTCCTGAGCTACCTGCTCTGACTATAGTGTCTGGATGTCTCCAGAACCCGCAGGAGCCCCACTATGTGAGGCAATATATAATTTAACAGTCAATGAGATCCTGCTGAAACGTGCATAAGCATAACTTCTGGAATGACCTCCCAACTCACTTTGAAGTCTCTTTGTCATATAAACTCATTTGTCTTTACCTTTTCCCCCTTTCAGTCAAGGTCTTTTTCCAGTTCCATTGCTAGTTGGTGCTTGTTGGAATCCCTCGGTGCCAGGAAGGCTTATCCCGGGGAGTCATGTCCCACTTTGGGGGGAAGGTGATATATTTATATGCTAAGTTTGGCTTAGAGAGAGGCCACATTTGAGCAACAAGGAGACTCCCAGGAGGCAACTCTTAGGCACCCTATAATACTAGGTTAAGTTTCAATTTCAAGAGTAAAGGTTCATACGCACAGTCATCAATATGAAGGACCCATCAAAGGACCATCCTCCTTCACTAGTCATTGTCCTTGTGCTCAAGAGATCCTTGCTGATCCATTAGAGAATGTGACAGAGCTCCCCAGGATGAGAATTTGATATTCCTTTGGTCATTGTGTGAATCTCCACCCACTGTGACAATGCCCCATGAACATCTGAACACACTTATATGCATTATATGTATGTCCAGGTGAGCTTCCTCCCATGTATCTTCCATCTCTGACACCCCACACCAATGATCCTCCCCTGTCACAGTTATAACTCTTCTGCGATCCAAAACTTCTTCAAAAATGAGGCCAATAAAATAGCCAAATGCAATTAATAAGAAAATGAAATACTAATGGTAGTTTTAAAATATGAAATAAAATACAAAAATAAAAATAAAAGTAATAATTTAGGATAATAAAAAATAATAAAAAATTATTTTAATTTTTTTTTGACATTTTGCCTCTCATCACTTCAAGATCTTTTGTCCTATATGTACAGTGACATTTTCTTCCATTTATTCCCCCAGTGTCTTACTTTCTTTTTCATTTTGTCCTCAAAGAAGTTTTAGGTTACAGAAAAGTTACCGAATACAGGGGACTCTCAAATACCCAATATCCTCCCTCTTTCCCCCTTCCCCTATTAATAACATTTTATATGTGGAAGTTACTTTGTTACAACTGATGTACAAATATTGAAACATAGTTACCAACCATGGTAAATAGCTTTCATTATGGTTTACATTTTGGACTTGTATCCATCATAGCAAGATTATGTAGAACACTTACATCTCCCTAAATTGCCCCCTGTCCCATCTATTTTATTCCTCCCTCTCCCTCCCCTTGGCACCCATGGCAACCACCAGGCTTCAGTCCATGAAAGACAAGATTCATAGTTACTTGCAACAACACTGAGGGCTTGACACACTGGTCTGCTATCCCCTCTTAGACACCGCCCATGCTCTCAAGAGACTCCTGCCCCTCTATTTGAGTACATCGTGTGTCTCCCCAGGATGGGAGTCCAACACCTTACTGCTCAACATGTGGGTCTCCACCCATTGATATAACACACTATGGCAAGATGAACACTCACACACTACCTAGATGCCTGCCCCAGGTGAGCCTTGTCCCAAATGCCCCCCACATCCAGCACACCAAACCAGCAACACTCACTTGCTATATTGCCAAAAGAACATTCCCAGCATTGTAGTTTCAATCATGTACACACCAATCCTCAGTGTTCACCTGTTCCCTCCCCAACACTCCCCCAGATCCATAGACAGTAGGACCCACCCTCCCCACCCCCCTGACAATCCAGCACCGCCCAACCTAAAAGAATCATTACTCCAGTGTCATGCCCCTCCACTGTACAACTACACACTTCCACTTTATCATAGATTTTGCCAATATGCGCGTTGGCTCATAACCTTCTTCTCTCTTTCTATTTCCTGTAAACCTCTCTTCCAGACTCTGCTCTGTGAGTCTACTCAATTTGCTTAATTCATATCAGTGAGGTCAGATAAGATTTGTCCTTCAGTGCCTGGCTTGCTTCAATCAACATAAGGTCCTCAAGATTCATCCATGTTATCCTGTGTGTTAATACTGTATTCTTTCTTACAGCTGAGTAATTTTCCATTGTATGTATATACCACACTTTGTTTATCCATTCATCTGTTGAAGGGCATTTCGGTTGATTCCAAGTTTTGGCAATAGTGAATAATGCCACTATGAACATTGATGTGCATATATCTGTTCATGTCCTTGCTTTCAGTTCTTCTACCCAGCAGTGGAATTGCTGGATTGTATGGCAGTTCTATAATTAGTGTTCTGAGGAACCACCAAAGTTTCCTCCACAGTGGCTGAGCCATTCTACATTCGCACCAGCAGTGGATGAGGGTTCCCATTCCTCCACATCTTCTCCAACAATTGTAGTCTTCTGTTTTTTTAATAGCCTCCAGTCTAATGGGTGAAGATGATATCTCATTGTAGTTTTGATTTGCATTTCCCTAATAGCTACTGATGTTGAGCATCATTTCATGTGCTTTTTAGCCATTTGTATTTCTTCTTTGGAGAAGTGTCTATTGAAATCATTTGCCCATTTTTTTATTGGGTTACTGATCTTTTTATTTTTGAGGTGTAGGATTTCTTTATATATGCTGGATATTAGGCTCCTATCAGATATATAGTTGCCTAATATTTTCTGCCATTGAATAAGCTGCCTTTTCACTTTCAGGACAAACTCCTTTGAGGTTAAAAAGTTTTTAATTTTGAAGAGGTCCCATTTATCTATTTTTTCTTTTGTTGCTTATGCTTTGGGTGCAAAGTGCATGACAACATTTCCTAATACACGATCCTGTAGATGCTTCTCTACATTATCTTCCAAGGTCTTTATGGTCTTGGGTCTTATATTTGGGCCTTTGATCCATCTTGAGTTAATTTTTGTGTTAAGTGTGAGATGGTATTCTTCTCTCCTTCTTTTGGATATGGATATCCAATTCTCCAAGCACCATTTGTTGAAGAGACCATTCTCTCTTAGTTGAATGGACTTGGTTGCATTGTCAAACATCAGTTGGCTGTATATGGTAGGGTCTATATCAGGACTTTCAATGCAGTTCCATTGGTCAGTATGTCTATCCCTGTGCCAATAAATTTTGACCACTGTAACTTTGTAGCATGTTTTTAAAGTCAGGTAGTGTGATTCCTCTGATATCATTTTTCTTTTTCAATATGTCTTTGGCTATTTGGGTCATCTTGCCCTTCCAAATAAATTTCATAGTTAAGTTTTTCCAATCCAGGAAAAAATGTTGTGGTGATTTATATTGGGATTGCACTAAATCTGTACAACAGTTTCGGTAAGATAGACATCATAATGATATTTAGTCTTCTTATCCATGAACAGGGAATAGTCTTCCATTTATTTAAGTCTTCTTTGGTTTCCTTTGACAGTGTTGTGTAATTTTTTTGTATAAGTCATTTACATCTTTAGAATAATTTATTCCTAGGTATTTGATTCTTTTAGTAGCTATTGTAAATGGGATTTTTTCTTGATTTCCTCCTCAGATTGCTCATTATTGGTGTACAGTAATGCTACTGATTTTTGCATATTGATCTTAAAACCTGTGACTTTACTGAACTCATTTATAAGCTCTAGAACTTTGTTGTAAATTTCTCAGGGCTTTCTATGAATAGGATTATGTCATCTGCAAATAGTGAATTTTCTATTTCTTCCTTTCCAGTCTGGATGTTTTTTTTTTTTATCTTTTTCTTGCTTAAGTGCTTGAGTAAGCACTTTGAACATAATGTTCAATAGGAGCAGTGATAGTGGGCATCCTCGTCTTGTTCCCAATCTTAGAAGGAAAGCTTTTAGGATTTTGCCATTGAATATGTTAGCTGTGGGTTTTTCATATATAACCTTTATCATGTTAAGGAATTTTACTTCTATTCCTATCTTTTGTAGTGTTTTTATAAGGAAAGGTTGCTGTAATTTATCAAATGCTTTTTCTGCTTCTATAGAGATGATCGTGTGTTGTTGTTTTCTTTTGATCTGTTCATGTAGTGTATTTTGATTGATTTTTATAAGTTGAACCATCCTTGCATGCCAGGGATGAAACCCACTTGGTCATTGTGTATAATTCATTTGATGTGTTGCGAATATGGTTAGCAATTATTTGTTGAGGACTTTAGCATCTAGGTTCATTAGAAAGATTGGTCTGTAGCTTTCCACACTTGTGGCATCTTTGTTTGGCTTTGGTATTAGGGTGATGTTGGCAACATAGAATGAGTTAGGCAATGTTCCCTCTAATTCTATTTTTTGGAAAAGTTTAATCAGGATTGGTGTTAGTTCTTTCCAGAATGTTTGGTAGAATTCACCTGTGAAGCCATCTGGTCCTGGGCTCTTCTTAGTTGGGAGGCTTTTGATGACTAATTCTATCTTGTTACTTGTGATTGGTCTGTTGAGTTCATCAGCTTCTTCCTTTGACAATGTAAGCTGTTTGTGTGTTTCCAGGAATTTGTGAATTTCCTCTAAATTATCCATCTTGTTGATATATAATTTTCAAAATATCCTCTTATGATACTCTTTATTTCTGTAGGATCAGTGATGATATCCCATTCTTCATTTCTTATTTTATGTATTTGCATCTTTTCTCTTTTTTTTCTGTTAGTCTAGCTAAAGGTTTGTCAATTTTATTAATCTTCTCAAAGAACTAGCTTTTGTTTTTTGTTTTATCTAGTACTTTATTTTCAATTTCATTTAGTTCTGCTCTAATCTTTGTTATTTCTTTTTTGCTAATTCTTTTGGGGTTAGTTTGTTGTTCTTTTTCTAATTCCTCCAGGTGTGCAGGTATGTCTTTGATTTTAGGTCTTTCTTATTTTTTAATATAAGCATTTATGGCTATGAATCTCCTTCTCAATACTTTTTTTGCTGAATCCCATAGGTTTTCATACATTTTGTTGTCATTTTCATTTGTTTCAAGGTAATTACTGATTTCTTTTGAGATTTCCTACTTGACCCACTGTTTCTCTAAGAGTGTGTTGTTTAATTTCCATATTTTGTGCCTAATCTGATTCTCTGCGCCTTACTGATTTCCAGCTTCATTCCATTGTGGTTAGATAAATGAATATGTATAACTTCAATCTTTTTGAATTTATTGAATGTTGTTCTGTGGCCTAGCACGTGGTCTACCTTGGAGAATGATCCATATGCACTTAAGAAGAATGTATATCCCATTGTATTTGGGTGTAATTTTTTTTATATCTCTATTAAGTCCAGGTCCTTCAATGTATTATTTAAAGTCTTTGTTTCTTTTTTGATTCTCTTTTGAGATGTTCTGTCTAATGGTGATATTGATACATTAAAGTCCCCCACTATGATTGTAGAAGTATCTATTTCTCCACTTATTTTTAACACAGGTAAGAAGCACAGAAGAATAAGATTAGAAAAGTGGAATAGAAACAATGAAACAAGAAACAGAATAAAGAAAAATGTATCGAATGAATTAAAAGGCTGGATTGGCAAGAAAAGGGGAAAAGAAAAGAAAAAAGAGAGAAAGAAAAAGTAAAAAAAGGAAAGCAAACAGAGAAAAAAGGAGAGTTCAAGCAATAAAAACAAGAAAAATTGGAGACCAATTTTTAAAAATGGAATGAAAAGAACAGCAACAGAAACCAGAAGATATAAAGATGAAGGAGAGAGATGAAATCATGTAGGTAGAGCAAATCAGTGAACAAAAGAAAAAAAGAAAAAAAAAGAAACACAAACAATCAGAGAAACAAAGGAAAGCGAAAAAGAACAAACAAGAAACAAGATAAATGTACCATCCACATATAAAAAGTTATTAATAGGGGAAGGGAGAAAAGGGGGAGGATGTTGGGTATATGGGAGTCCCCTGTATTTGCTACATGACTTTTCTGTAATCTAAAACTTCTTTGAGGACAAAATGAAAAAAAAAAATTAAGTAAAACACTGGGGGAATAAATGGATGAAAATGTCACTGTACATATAGGAAACAGATCTTACAGTGATGAAAGGCAAAATGTTAAAAAAAAATTTTAAGATTTTCTCATCATTTTTTATTAATCCCAAATTTTACCTTTTTATTTTTATCTTTTTTTTAAAAAAATTATTTTCTTTCTTATTTTTAAAACTACCATTATTATTTCATTTTCTTATTAATTGTATTTGGCTATTTTATTGGCTTCATTTTTGGAAGAAGTTTTGGATCACAGAAGGGTTACAACTCTGGCAGGGGAGAATCATTGGTGAAGGGTATCAGTGATGGGAGATACATGGAAGGAAGCTCACCTGGGTGTACATTTAAGGCATATAAATGTGTTCAAATGTTCATGGGAAATTGTTACAGTGGGTAGATATTCACACAATAACCGAAGGAATATCAAATTCCCATCCTGGGTAGCTCTGCCACATTATCTATTGGATCAAGAAGAATACTTCAAGTACAGAGGCAATACTAGTGAAGGAGGATGGTCTATTGAGAGGCCCTTTATATTGAAGACCGTGCATATGAACCTTTACTCTTGAAATCGAAATGTAACCTATTATTATAAGGTGCCTAAGAGTTGCCGGCTGGGAGCCTCCTTATGCTCAAATGTGGCCTTTCTCTAAGCCAAACTCAGCCTATAAATACTTTACCTTCCTCGCAGGGTGGGACATGACTCCCGGGGATGAGCCTTCCTGACAATTACTACCAAACACCAACTAGCAATGCAACTTGAAAAAGATCTTCACTAAAAGGGGGAAAATGTAAAGACAAATGAGTTTATATGGCTAAGAGATTTCACAGTGAGTTGGGACTTCATTCCAGAGGTTATGCTTATGCACATCTCAGCAGGACCTCTTTGAGTGCCAAAGTAGATACTACCCCAATTAGCAGGGCTTCTGAAGGCTCTGGAGCTATCCAGCCTAGAGTCAGAGCAGGTAGCTCATGAATTTGGTGCCTTGACAGTGGGCCTTACTTTGGAATTTATGCTCCCCAGGGTGATAGAGTTGGACTCAATTGTGGTTTCCGAACACATGGCTCTTCTGTCCTTCTATTTAAACCTATAATTAGTACTAGAGTTGGTCAGTATATGTCCAAGAGACTTAAATCTTTGGGCTGTCCATGTCCTAGTGGGCCCTGAATTTCAACAGTTTTGCAACACTAACTCTCCAGTTCATTGGTCTCACCCAGGCCAACTAACATGGAAGTGATGATAGACAACTACCATACCAAAGAACTGAGACAGTCTGCAATTTCAAGAAGACAGTCCCATTCATTGGCCCTATGGGATCACTCAATTAGGGGTGGAGTGGACCTCACCATACCAGAATCCTCAGACTGGGGAGTGAACTATGGACTAAAGTAGACTTACTGGTATTCTACCATAGAGTTATTGTGATTCTAGCAATGGAATAAATTATATCATTGATGTGGAGGCAGTGGCCACTGGAGGTTCTGAGGGCAGGGAGAGGGAAAAACAGGTGTAATACAGGGGCATTTTTGGGACTTGGGAATTGTCCTGATTGCCATTGCAATGACAGATACAGGCTGATATAAATTTTGCCATAACCTACAAATTGGGTGGGAAAGAGTGTAAACTATAATATAAACTTTAACCTGTGCTTAGTGGCAATGCTCCAAAATGTGTTCATCAGTTGCAATGAATGTACCTCACTAATGAAGGATGTTGTAAATGTGTGAAAATGTGGGAGGTGTTTGGAGTGGGGCAAATGGGAATCCCCTATATTTTTTATGTGACATTTGTATAATCTAAGTATCT
>JAQZBX010016612.1:0-36332 GCA_029593785.1 Cabassous unicinctus | reverse complement strand
CAGACGGGTTCTCTCCCGCAGAGCCTCAAGTCCACTGGGCAGGTGAGAGCAGGAAATACACACCCAGGAAGCTGGTCAGGTGCCAGACCCTGGGCCAGGTTTAAATGTAGGATTGGCTGCTGGAAGCCTTGCGAAATGCCAAAGGCTATTTCTCTCAAATTACGGAAAACCCAGAGAGGATTCTGAGAGGGAGAGCAGCTTGCCTGTGACCTAACAAGGACGTGGCAGGCTGTTTCTGAAGCCCACTGTCTGCAGATGGCAGAACAATGAAAGCCCATTGCTATTTTTATATCACCATGGCCTTTAGATTAATAAAAACGCTGGAGAAAACACACAGTTTATATAGAAAGGCAAGTTTCATTTATTCAAATTAAATTATGAGTTTCATACAAATAAAACCTTTGTGCAAATATTTAAAAGTACAAAATGCTACAAATTTCAATTTTGTAAAAAATGTAAAAATATTTGTATTTTATTTATATATATATTTTTCTTTTAGCATGACCAAAATGTACAGCAAGTGACACGAGTATGCACTATCATGCCAGTTAATGAGAGAATTTCTCAAGCCTTTGGCTTCTGTGATTCAAGCCCTTAGCTTCTGGGCCAGCCTTTCTTCCCAAACCCTGAGCTCAAGTCACTTCAAATTTTCAGCCACCAGGAGAGAAATGATCAAAATATTTTTTGGCTGGTTGGAAAGGTCCAGTCCTGTGGAAAGTGGTTCACTCCTGTTGCCTTGATATCAGTCTGCCAAACTTAGAAGACGACGATGTTGTTAGTCCATCACTGATCCAACTCGTTCTCATTCTGCAACGTCTTCATCGCTAGGCCCCAGAGAGTCATGCTGGAAAAAAACTGCCCTTCTGAGTTCCGGTAAGCTGTGGAGGGGGCCCGGCTGCCTATGGGCTCACCGCAATGATTGTCCAGAGCCGCCAGGGATGAGCGGATCATGGACATGCCGTCGGCGGGCAGCGGCTCACCTGGGGCCGAGGGCTCCATGCCTGAGTAAGTGTAGGCCTGCTGCGGTGCTGGCTGCACTGGGGGCTTGGCAAGCTTCCCAGGCTCCAAACCCAGTTCCTCCTGGTCACTGGCTCCGGGAGGGGGCCCCAGGGGCCGTAGCTTACAACAGGTGCCTACGGGGCGGCTCTCAAATCCTGCCACAGAGTTTTCCACTGGGGGACCGGGGAGTTTAACAGGCACTGGTATCAAAGTCACAGACATGTCTTGGGAAAAAGAATCTGAACTCTGAGATTTCGCCAGGTCAGAGGTCTCGATGGCGTGGCTGAAGTCTTCCAGTGCGTCCTGGCTCTCGTCGTCCACTTTGCAGTGCATCTTCTTGTGGCGCCGGAGCACTGCAGAGCGGGTGAAGCATTTGTTACAGATCTCACACGTGTACGGCTTCTCCCCAGTATGCGTACGGACGTGCCTGCGGAGGTCTCCAGACCCCCCAAAACATTTTCCTGGAAAAAGAAAAATAGGATGTTTTTAGATGTGGACATTATGAAAAGGATTCCCCTCTTCCCCCTTCTAAGACCCCAAACGATTCTGTGTTGAGAGCGGGACTGACTGCCGACTGCCGCTCCCCCTGGAAGCCGCTTCCGTTCTTTGGGGCTGTACTGCCGCAGAGGCAGTCCCCACCGCAGTGGCTGTCCCCGCCACAGGGGCTGTCCCCGCCACAGTGCCGCCTCAGGTTTCAGCATCTCAGCGCCAGCCTTCTAGTGACTCTCCCCGTCTCACTGCACAGGAGTGCCACCTGGCATTGGCCTGGGTGCCTGCTCCTCCCAGGGCCTTGGACTGGGAAACCCGAGGTCTCATTAGACTCACTTTAATCTGTAACTCAAAAGCACCTTCATATTTGGCTTGTAACATGGTTTTATGCATACTTCCCCTGAGTCTATCTCCTTTGTCTGTAGAGAGGTAAGGGATCCAGTTAAAATAGGTAAGAAGATGAGAATAGCCTAATATATTCACAAGAGACTACCTGAGAATAAACCCTTAATGTGGGTATATATTTACAAGTTCTCACTTATCCATATGTCACTATATTTGAATTCTCAGCTATCCAGCCCTAGTCAAGCAACAGGAGGACTATTAAAAAATACCTTTAAACAATCAAATTAGTTGTCAACCTCCATGCATTAAATTGTGGACACTTTTTTCCCCGTGTAAAATGTACTAAAACAACAAACCATAACTTTGTCTCTGCTTAGTCACTTTTTTGTTTTGCTCACTGTGTCAGGGTCTGTTTTCTTCAGCTAATATTACTGTAAAAGCAGTTTTACATTTTGCTGTATTGTCTTTATGGTGTACATTTTATTAAAATATGTGATTTTTATCAATTGGAAGCTTCATAACCATTCCTCTATTGTTGGACATTTGGGCTGCTTCCAACAGTTTGCTACTAATGATGCTCCCTGGACCTCTTTGGGCATAGAGCTTTTATCTTTCTTTCCATTGTTCTCTTAAGATAATTTCTCAATGGTGAAATTACTGAGCAAAGGGGGCTGACCATTTTTAGGGTCTTTAATCTGTACACATTTTTGTCAGAGTACAGTTCCTTCCTTCCAGGTGCTTACTTTATTCTACACACACATTTTGACAAGCATTTGTTAGGCTCGGGCTTCCTAGGCCAAAGCAGCAAATTAACGGAGTGGGTAAAGTTCACATGAAGATGCTGCTCCAGTGAAAGCCAAGTGGCAGCCAGCCCCACACTCCACAGGCAGGAACGGCTGGGACTGTTCTCTGGAAAATGGTCCCAGAGAAAAGGCCTGCAGAGCCGGACAACTGAGGCTGCCCCTGCCAAAGAGGTGCCCAGGTGAGGTCCACCGGGGACCGCTGGGCTCTTCTGTACCCATTTAAGTCAGGAATGACAGCTGTGGCCCAGCGACCAACAGGAGCATGGGGAAAGCCTCTAAAAAGAAAGGTGCCAAGGAAAAGACAAGACACAGATGCACAGAGACTAGAAGAAAGCACAAAAACAAACCACCCCGTAAGAGAAACAAAGAGAAAACACGATGCTGCAAAACAAATATTCAGAAGAAAATAGTCTTGGAAATTGAAATTATTATATTGGAAGGTTAGAAGATATACTTGAGAAAACCTCTTCAAAAGTAAAACAGGAAATAAAAATAAATAAAATAAAAAGAACTGAAAAGGGTGAAAAAAATAAAAAAGATAAAAAAGAAAAAAAAAAGGTAAAAAACAATAGAAAAAAAGAAACAAAAGATTAAAAAATAAATTTAAAAAAGTAAACAAAAAGCAAAACTGGAAGCTAAAGCAAGAGAAAAGAGGAGATGAAATTTCAGAGGACCAACCCCCTGTCCCGGTGAAAGGCGACCCCCCACCCCCACCACCATTCACCCAACACATCTCCACAGACAGCCACTGAAGGGCCAGGCATAGCTCTGGGCCCTGGGGACACAGCAGGGAACTGGAGACCAAAGCCCTGCCTTCTGGGAACTCACATCCTGATGGGGAAACCATTAAAATGTTAGATGGTGACAAGTCCTAAGAGTCGAAGCAAGCAGGGTGGGGGACAGGAAGTGAAGAGGTGTGGGCGTGGGGGGGAGCCCAGGGATGGCCTCACTGAGCAACCACGGAAAGCACCGAATCGCAGGCCACTTCTCTGCGACAGCGTCTCTGCAAGAGTTGCTTCTCCGTGATGGGGCCACGCATGTTCTGAGGACAGGGCACAGTCCTGTCTTTGTATCTTACAGGAGGCAAAGCATCAAAGGAACTCAAAATATGAGACTCATCCCCTTTCATTCCCCCAAACAATCCCTAAAGCGACTTTTACAAATGAGGAAGCTGAGATTCACAGATGCAGGTAACTTGTCCAGGGTTACAGAGGCAGGCCAGGCTAAGCCAGTTTGACTCAAAGCAATTCTGAAATCAATGTTTTCTTTACTATACCACTTTGTCTTTTAAAAAAGTTAAGGTCTGGGGAGCAGATGTAGCTCAGTGGTGGAGCACCTGCTTCCCATGTACAAGGCTTCAATCCCTGGTACCTTCTAAAGAAAAAACAGGGAAGGTCTGCTCAGGCTGTGGAAGCAAAGCCATATACAACATATTCTGTACTTCGGTTGTCTGGAAGATTCATTCACAGGCCATTTATAACTACATAGATAAGGAGGGATTATAAAAGTGACGTGCAAAGCCGTAGGCTTGTTCTACACAAGCACTTACTGATTCTCAGCTATTCTGAAATAATCTGAAGGGAAAGTTTCCAAAAAGCACTTGACGAGATTCGGCTGAATTTGCTCCTTAAGATGAGAGGCCCAAGTGGGAGCCCACAGAGCAAGGAAAGTGAATCTGATTTCAGAGGATTAAACTTTAGTGTCTTATGTTAATTTTAGATAGGAAGAGGTGACTGTGCCAGCCTCACAAATGATCAAACAATATCTAAGTCAGCTGCCACGTGAGGGTGACGCCTGGGTAAACAGGCTGGGTGACCCACATCAAACACCAGCCTGTTGTTACAGAAAAGCAGCAGAAGAAGAAGGAGGTGGGCCTGAGAAGGAGTAGCTGAGGAGGGGGGTCACGGTGTGCCCTAAGAAGCTACTCAAAGCCTGCACACAGCAGGTGCACAGAAGGAGAAGGGCTCCTAGTCACAGCTAGGAAGAGGAAGAGGTAAGACTCCAACCACGTCTAACGGGGAAACTGAGGCAGGCAGAAAAGGAAGAAACTGGGACCAGCAACTCCTGAAAGCAGCTGTTCAGCCTGTGCCGCCCGAAGCCCAGAGGATCCAAATAGGAAGCAGCAGGGGCCCCGATGGGGAAAGCAGACCTTTCAGCCGAGACCCCCAGATTCAAGAGCTATCAGATGGCAAGCTGAGTCGTCTGACAGACCCTCTGAGAACTATCAACTCGTAAGCCCCTCACCCACAGTCAGGGTGGGGGCATCAAGGTCAAGGGGGAGAATTTGAGGAAGGACTTTGTGAAGACAGTTTTGAGGTGCCTTCCCTCCTGCCAAGAGGGAGCAGCGTGGGTGGCGTCTCTTACTCCTGAGTGGAGAGAGGAGCGTGGTTTGAGGCGCCTCCTGTCATTAGGAGGGCACAGTGCGTCAGCGCCTGCCTCCTGCATGGTAAATGCGGCAGGCCAGGGAGCTGCCAGCCGCGTGGGCGGCACAGAGAGGAGGGCTGGCTCTGTGCCAGCGTGGGCTTGCGCACCTTGAGAGCAAGGAACAGGGGTGTCTCCACGGAGCAGGTGAAGGTTGTGCTGGTCAGCGAGCTGACCTGGAGCCATTTTAAATCCAGCCTAAGAGGCCGGCCGAGAGGGGCAATGATACCGCCCCAAAGACAAAGTCTCCCTGGAATAAACTGCTACAAAACCGAGGGCTAGAAAGAGGAGCCAGTGGGAGGAAAATGTGGTCTGCACCTTGGAAAGTACAGTTAAATGCTGGGGGGACGGGAGGGGAGGGGAAGGCTGTCTTTTGAAGGACATGAATTTCCCAAGACAGAGAACACCTTTAAACGCCGCAAAGCCTGATGTGAAGCCATCTTAAAACTTCTTAAACATCTTAAAACTTCTCGGGAGCAGATGTGGCTCAAACGGTTGAGCTCCCACCTCCCACAAGGGAGTTCCCAGTGCCTCCTAAAAAAAACCAACAAAAAACCAGCACTTCTCTATGTATCCAAGAGAAAAGAAAACATCCGTCCACACAAAAACTTGTACACAAAGTTTACACAGCATTATTCATCATAGCTCCAAAGTGGAAACCACCCAAATGTCCATCTATAAATGAATGGAGAAATAAAACATGGTCAAGCCACACAACGGAGTACTATCCAGCCATACAAAGAAATGAAGCTCTGATACATACTACAGCATGGATGAACCCAGAAAATGTAAAGCTCAGGGAAAGAGGCCAGTTACAAAAGGCTATGTATTGGATGACTCCTTTTACATGAAATGTCCAGAAGAGGTAAATCTCAAGAGACAGAAAGTAGATCAGCGGCTGCCAAGAACAGGGGTTGGGAGGGACTGGGAGTGACTGCTAATGGGCATGGAGTTTCTTTTGGGGACAGTGGAATGTTCTAAAGTTAGACTGTACTGAAGGCTGTACAAATCTGTGAATATATAAAAAATCAGTGGACTGTTCACTTAAAATTGGGTAAATTTTATGGCAAGGGAATTATCTCAATAAAGCTGTCTTAAAAAAATCAAACCCGTCATGTAAGAACATTCTAGCTCCCTTTATCTCTCCCCATCTTCCCAGCTGACTTTGCCAGGGTCAGAAACCACCGTCAGTGAGACAGGACAGAGGGCAAGAGGGGCAAGGTGGAGAAGGAGGAAGGTTCCACTTCATGTCCTCGGCTACAGGGAGGGAAGAGGAAACTTAACTTTAAATCAAGTTCACAATTGTAATAATCACGGGGAAATGACATTTTAAATTAGTGATTTGAGACCATGTTTGTGATTTAAAGGGATGAGCAGTCATAAAATTGCCTCAATTTTTGTCCAGGAGATCTGTATACAATGTAAGAGAGGAGACAAAACCAAAGCTGCCTTCTGGTTACCTCCCAGAAGTCCGACCCCATTCAAGAACCAACCACCATTAAAGCGAGGCACTCTGAAAACTGCCCCCTCTCCAGGCTTCCCACAGCTGGACTCCAAGCAAAGAATTTTCCCCATTTGTTCTAACAGGCAATCGAGAAAATCTTTACTCATTTATTCACCCCATGATTCAATTAGCATTGTTAAGTACCAGCTGCGCGTGTGACCCTACCACACGCCCTACCACTCTGGGATCACGGGCAAGGGGACACCTCCATGCGGCGATGCAGCCTGGAACCAGGGCTGCCGGCTTTCCGCTGTCCTTTCTTGGTGACTTCACTGATGCCTGCAGCGGAGCATCACATGCCCCCAGAAATGTTCTTTGCTTTCTAAGAAAATGCTCGCAATCCACCCTTTGCTCCTGATGCTTGCATGCAGAGCCACCCTACACTCCCCACCTCCTGCTCTGTCAGGCCGCTGTGCTGTGGCACATGCCGCAGGCCCTCCCACAGCCGCCCACGCTTTCCCACCTGGACCGCCAGCACCTGACAGCCAGGACAGTCTCCTGAGCATCTGCCACGGCTCCTGATACCTTTGGTACTGAGTAAATGTCTACTACATGAACGTATGACTGAGTGAGATAGGACTGTTTTCTGAGGTGGCAGCTATGGCTCCCAAGGACTTCTCTGGGATGCAGAATCAGCTAGTGACAGAATGAAGACAAAGAACAGCACTCTTCCCACTCCACGGGAGACCCGCTGGCCCCCTGGCCTGAGAAGTCCGCAGACTCACCACAGGCAGAACAGCTGTAGGGCCGCTCGCCCGTGTGCCGGATGCGGTGCTTGACCAACTTCCTCTGCATATTGAAGGACTTCCCACATTCATCACAGGTGAAGACTTTGTCAGCCGTGTGCGTCTTTTTGTGCTCCTTCAAATTACTGAAGTTACTAAACCCTAGAGAGACCAAAACAGGTGTTACACTGAAGGACTGAGAATACTTTAATGATTAATTGTCACAAAAAAAAGTCAACGCCTCTGCTCTACCTCGCCCGCAGACATCACACAAGTGCGGTTTCTCCCCCGAGTGGATGACGATGTGACGCTGGACGTCGCCAGAGGCTGCAAACCTGCCATGTGAATGAGAATGCAAGTTAGAGCCTTTCCAGGTGCCTGGGAATGTTTCTAACTGCAAGGCATCGAAGGAGGGGATGGACCGAACACTTCAGAATGTAAGCGGAAGTAGCCTGGGTTCTGATAAATGTGCATTTTAAAAATCTTCACTTTTTTTTTTAGGGGAAATAAAAAAGTGATGTGTTTTGTTTAAAAAAATTTTTTTTTGCTTGGTTTCATTAATCTTTCTTCCTCAATGTTATATAGCACGAGACCACATACTGTACAGGTTAGCCGCATGATCTTAGGAGCTACAAATTAAAAAAAAAAAAAGTCTGAATCCCGTAGCTCCTCAGCTGAGAGCAGAGCAAGGACCTTCACCTGTGCAGTCCCGCTGGGATGGCTGGGACCTCAGGGGAGCACCCCAGCCGTGGAGTCCAGTCCCCAGAGGGCAGCCCCACGGGGCCCTGAGTCTGAGTAAGGTGTGGTCACAGCAGGCCCAACCCGGCTCTTTCCACCATAAGGTGAAGTGCAAGGACGAGTTCCTAAGTGTCAGGAATCAAGACTGAAGGCCACTTTGACAGAATCCTCCCCTTTCCTACCCTGGATATCCCTGGAGAATGAGCTCTTTCTCCAACTCTTTATAGGGGTCACAACAGGGACTCATACAGATAAGACGTAAAATTAACAAACGAAGGGAACCAAATGAAGGAAAGAGGGCAGCACTTCTCCAGCAGCTACCAGAGTCCAGGTGATTTGCTAGATGTTTTTGACAAACATCATCCGTTAATCCTCTCCTCAGCACTTTAAGGTAAGCATTTTCATCCTCACTTTTCAGATGCGGAAACTGAGTTCAAAGATGGTCATGAACTTGAATTAGGTCAACCCAGGCCCTCATATATACAGAATCTTTGCTTTCTTTCCATTCCACTACCTTTGGTAAAAGAATAATACATGTTAGGTTTTGGGGAAGATGCTACATATAGGCAAGACTTTAAAGTCACCCCTACTTTTAAATGGGGTACAGAAGGCTCACATTTAAAACGCTGTGTGAAAAAAGACACTAGGGGTTAAAAGACGAGTGAGGGCACCTGAAGAAGCAGAAGGTTTATGCTGCCAGGCACATGAAATGAGCAGCGTCTAGCTCCTGGGCCCTGGACCTGCCTTTCAGGGGTCAGGCAGCTGAGACAGAAAGGGAGCCTGGCCAGCTGTGCAGCTTTCATTGCTCTGTTTCTGACCATCTGCAGAGACAACCGTTTTCCTGGAAGTGAATCAAGAGTTGCTTCCTTGTCTGGAGAGTATACAGCTACGTGACTGATATAGTCTTGCCTGGTGGCTGGTGTCCTGATACAACCATTAGATGACAGAGAATATGGACCTTCCAATAAAGAATCCATGTGATGGGAAGGAGGGTCGAGGTCACAGGCCTGTGTGCAGCCAGGAGCGGACGCTCCTTCATTCATTCCACACTGCACAGAAGACTAGCTGCATTCCATCTCAGATGTAAGACTCTCTGTCGCCAAGTAAGTTCTCATTTCCCATGCTTACATCCTCCCCAGCCATCAAGGCTGAGCTCCATCTTTCCTGCTACTAACTCTCAAAGCCCTTGATGAGAACATGGCTATGGCGCTCCTGAACCCCTGCTCTCTCAAAGGGCAGTCATTTAGGCTGTATGTTTCCTCTTCTGTGCCAGTCAGTAACCTACTTAGGGGTGTTTATCTAATTTGACATTTTTAGAATGAAGGGAACATTCCAGTAAACAATAACTTTGTTTCATGTTTCATTTCCTTTCCAATACTCCTATCCTAAACTTTCTTTTTTTTAAGTGACATTTCTTTTTCTTATTCTCTTACGTATCACATGAAAGGCCAGGGATTTGAATTTACCTGTGAGTGGCAGGTATGCAGGCTACAGCTGCAGAGAACTCTGATTCCAAAGATACTCTGACTGCAAGTTGTTTCTTATGTACATAAGAATAAGCCTAGTACTGACCTCTTTCCACAGATTTCACAGATGAATGGTTTTTCCCCAGAGTGCCGACGTAAGTGAGTCTGCAAGTTGCCTGCCTGCAAAAAGGGAAAACAAAAACATACCAATAATAAAAATTTGATTTTGGAAAGGTTTTATAAACTCAAAAGGAAATCTAACAGGTCTCTTCAGATTCTCGGGCAACTTCCAAACGAAGCCTACACCGCATAACTTGAGAGGAGCTGTGTGCCAGCAAATCAAGGACCAGCCAAATGCTAACACTGGGCAGGAGCAGCTGCCCAGCCATCTGCAGAACAAGGGATGGGTTTAGGCTTGGTACACTTGAGCAAAAGCAGCCCGTGGGAGGCCCCTGCCAGTATCCCTTCTCAGGCACGGTTTTTTTATGTGCTTTGTGGTGTGCTTCTCTCTTAAATGGGCCCTGAAGCAGTGGAGAGGATGTCTTCGTGGTTGCTAAGCCTGTATTTTAAATAGCTTCTGGTGTATTTTATTTCTTACAGTTTTAAAGTTGGACCATCTATATGCAAGCATATTTAAAAAAATAGAAAAATGAAACCTGTCCATGGCTGTTTCAATATTCATCATTTTTGTCTAAACAATATGCTTTCATAAGACATTTCCAGAAAGTATCTCCTCTGGCAGTCCGTCAGTTCTGCCTGACAGGTTCACCATTTGACCACTGTGCATAAATGCAAAGCAGGTACAACACAGTGGTCATTCAGTTCCAGAGTATTTTATATTCCTAATTTTTCAATCTAACAGGAGTTTATAAAGAACAAGTTATTTAAATGAAGAGCATAAAATTTCATATACTAATCAATAGGAAGTCAATATTAAATTGCCTAAAGTACAGTGAAATTAAAATTGTAAAGCCCTCAGATATTAAAAAGCTACTTGCTAATGTTTCAAATTAGGATTTGGACACAAAATCTTCCAAAGCTATAATTTAAATTAACAGTCGGTCTCAACTTGTCATTACTCCCATATAATGTGTTACAGTACTCTTTTGCAATGAAACCCTAAACGAACTAATGCCACCTAAGGGTAAGAGCGTGCAGGCACCATGCACAGAGACAGGCCCAAGTGGGAGGGTGGACAGCAAGGCCAACGAACAAACCATATTTTAAATAAAATGCAAAGGAGTTCAAGGCTATCGCTTTGAAGATGAGCCTGAAGTCCCCTGTGTGCAGAAATTTACAAGAACTAAAAAAATGTTCCCCTGACATAGCTTCAATAATGAACTATCTGTGGATTTTATATACTTATAACATGGAAGATTAGTTATTTCTATCAGAAGCTGAAAAACCCTGAGCTATAGCACAGCTAAAAATCTGATAAACATGGCTTAGAAAATATTCAGATTTATTTTAGATAACCAAAGAGAAAGAATTTAGCAAACCTTTGGGAAATACCAAGCTTTTAACGAATTGACTAGTAATAACAATAATAAAACAACTAATACCAATAGCAATATATGTTTGTGGAAATTCTACTTTGTGCTATGCAACCCAAGTGTCCATCAACAGATGAATGGATTAACAAAATGTGGTACACACACACAATGGACTATTATTCAGCCACATGAAAGAATAAAGCTCTGAAACAAGCTGCAGCATGGAAGAACCTTGAAAACATGCTTAGTGAAATAAACAAGACACATGAGGACAAATACTTCATGGTGTCACTTACAGAAGAGGTCTAGAAATAGTAAACTTGCAGAGACGGGGAAGGGGGAGAAGGTGTGTATGTTTGGTGGATACGGAGTGTTTGTAAATAAATTTTTATAAAAAAGAAAACTTACAGAGACCACCAATTACACACACAGAATTTTTAAAAAAATATTCCTTTAATTACTTAATACTGGAAATGTATAGTGAAAATAATTATCTTTCTCCCAGATAAAGAGGCATATCTGAGAAATAATATAAAAGTAGATTCAATAAAAATAATGGAATGATTCAGACAAAAAAATCAAATAATATATTCAGATAATTTATACCACATTAGATATCAGTAGGGGAGGCGATTATTTGAACTTTACTCAAGTGTCATTTTTGGTAAACTTTTGATATACTCCAGTACAAATTATATCCTAAGTATATATACCACATCTTAATTTTCTATAGCTGAGTCCATGAGAACTCTAGCAAGTGGCAATAATAATAGCTATCTTTTATTAAGCGTTTACTATTTATTGTTCAGAGGTTGCAAATATCATTTGCAAATATCACCTCACAACATCCTTATAAAGTAGCAGTATTCACATTTTACACAGAGGAAAACAGAAGCTCTATAAAGCTAAGTAATGAGCCCAAGTCATACAGCTGGGGTCTAATGCTGTAAGGCAGGATCTGGGTGCCTACTCAATTATGCTGTTAAACCTACGTTAATGTATATTAGCTGTAAAAGCATTTCAATCAAAAGCAAACACCATTTTACTAAATTAAGATGGAGCTGTTAGCAATTTGAACAGAAAAAAATTCTGCTGTAGAAAACACCTAACATCTGAGGTCTTGAATAAATTTTACAATAAACTGCTTCTGATAATTTACTTGAACACAGAATTTAAGCATGACCAAACCCAACAAATATTCCCTCATTTAACAGCAGCTGAGTGTCCCATCTACATAAAAAACAGCCAGCGAATCAGAAAACTTTAGAGATGCAAGGGATCTCAGATCTTAGAGTCATCCAATTAAGGAGCTCTAAGACTTTAACATTTTGTTAAGTAGTAAAAATAAAAAGAAAACTATCTAGGGACTAATAGAGAGAGGTTATCTAAATAATGATGATCATTACATTGCTAAAAGGACACTTTAACCAAAAGAGTGGAAAACACCTTCTTACAGCTGAAAATTTTAAAACTTAGGAAAAGCTCATTAAGAGGTCTTATTTTTTGCATTTTCACCATGGATCGCATGTAACTTTGTCACCATGGCAATAGTCCCCGGGGAACCCGGCTCTAAGCTAGCCCCCTACAGAACGCTGGAGTCTCTTCAGTAACACCCCCTGGACACAGCCCGACACAGGCCTGCTTGGAGAAACAGAACAAGTCTATTCTCACCAGACCACTAAACACACCAAGCTTGCTTTCTCCTCTTTCTCCTTGACAGGGATTCCTGGCCTGTGACCATCCCTGTTTTTCCCCTTTGTATACACTTCAAATTGTCTGTGTCCCGCTTCATATGGGAGGCCCATCGCTCCATGTAGACTCGTTAGTGCTCTAAAGTATCTTAATGATCCTACTTCTGAGATCTGGAGAGACCGTGTCCAGAATTATATTAATATATATACATTCCATTGCTACACAATCTAAGATTATATTAGCTTTTTTAGCTGATGTACCATAAGGCTTGCTGACTCATTATTAAGGCTGTGGCTAACTTTCTTCTGGTGAAGACTTATCCTACTACATAATAAATTTTGAATACACAAGATGAAAGGTTAATTCTTATTGGTATCTCTGCTTTCTAACTTTAAAATCCTCCAAGAGGCAAAAATCTAAGAACTGCCTTCTAGCCAAAGCAAACACTGGAGCATCCAAATCGACTGCAATCGCAAACATTTACTGCAGCTCCTTATGAGGAGTGATGCTGTGGCTTGGGGGGAAGGCTGGCTGGTGGGCATTATTTACTAAGCATCCCCACATAAACAACACAATCGCTCCCATGACCAGGAATGTCAGACTTGCAGGCTCATCCAACGTCTGCCTGTCTTCAGGGCTCACCTAAGCAATCTGCGCCAGTTGCCCCACCCAAACACTCACCCCTTCTCTGCCCATTCGCCCTGTCCACGTTTCTGCCACAGCACTTCCAACGTTTCAATGCCCTTCACCGGTTTATGTATCTACTTTTTCCTCTAAGCCATAAGCTCCTTGAGGGCAGGCACCAGGCCTTATTCACCTTGTACCCTGGCATTCAACAGAGTTCCTTGGACACTGCAAAGCTGCAACAAACACTCGATAAATAAAGTTTTTAAAAAGTCCTTGTCCACAAAAATTATGTCATCTCACTATGGAAATAAGACAGCGATAAACATGTGAAAACCATAGCCACACAATCATAAAAATCTAACAAAAAGTACATGGATACCACTAGAGAAGAAAAGAGGATTTCTGTAGTGTCTATTAGACATGGCGACACTTGGGAGGGGACAAGAGGACAGGTGCAGGACAAGCTCTACAGCCGGGTTTCTCAGCCTTGGCTTCACGTCAAAATGGCTGTGATTTAAGAAGTACCCATACTCGAGCCCCACAACAAACCTACGGAATTAGTTTCCGAGGGTGGGGACCAGGCATCAATGCCAAAGAGAAGGCTGAAGGCAGACTATGGAGATGCATGACTGTCTGGTTTTACTTTATTTGGCTAGCAATGGAGAGTGATGGAAGGGTTCTGAGCAAGAGAACAGCACAACTCATATTGTTATCACAATTTAAATGTATAAAGGGCCTCCATATCCATTTTTATTTTAATTCTAGTAGTCCCATGAAGCATTATCCCTATTTTAAGAATTAGAACCTCAGACTGCGCTGGTCTGAAGCAGCCAGGGCCTCCCCTAGAATGGAGGTGAGAGGAGTGATCACTCCATTCATTTCATCGAATACTTACTGAACATTTACTAGGTGCTAGGCATGTTTCTGGATGATGGGAGTATAATGACCTATAAGACATAGTCCCTGGCCCATAGATACTGATCACCTTGGAAGGACAGGACTGACAAGGCAAAGGAAGAATGTCAGGATTTGGTGCATCCTTGTATTAGGTAATCAGAGGGTGGGAGAAGTGCAAGCAATTCAGATTGCAGGTTTGAGTATGCGGGAAAATGGCAGTGACACCAACAGATGAAGGGCAAATTGTAAGAGCTGTCTCCGTGGCGACTGTGGCCAAAAGAAGGCGTTGCCCTCGGTGGTTCTTTGGTCTGCATGGCCTGCCTTCCCAACTCTCTCCAACGCCTGGTCACCTACTTCTCAATCAAGCCCCCTTGAAAGCCAGTCCCCCAGCGTAACAACCTTTGCACATACTGTCGCTACAGAACTGATCACACTTTGGGTAAAAACAGAAATGCCCACGGTGGTTTCCTCTGCAGCACTGTGTACTCTCTGCGAGCAGCTCCTGCCTAACTGACCTCTGGAATCCCAGTGCCCAGCCCGTAGGAGGTAAGCAGAGTTAGCTTCTATTTCAGAAAGAAAAGCCGTTCTATTACATTCTAACTTTTCTATTCAATCTCTGGGTTGATGTCTAGCACCTAGCAGAGTACATGGCCCATAGTAGGGTACAATAAATGTTTGCTGAATAAAAGAATACATTGTCCAAATTATTTTAATAGAGGTCAGCTAAAAGACAGTAGTAAAAGCAGAGGATGAAAACTGTTTGGTTTTTTTTTTTTCTGACATTCTAAAATCTATAGTCCCAATAAATTAGATGACTATTTGTCTTGGACCAGCTCAGGATAATTTGCAGCTTCTAGGTATATGCTCAACAAGCTTTACTGAGACACTTGGAACTATATTCATGAAAGAAAATATACTAGGATTGGACTCATCCTTAAAGAAGGAAAAAGGCATTGAGAGAGTTCACATACTTAGAAAACATTCTACTTTTCCCTCAGTGAACTTGAAATCTGTTTTCTTGAAACTTTTCTCCTGATTTAATTTGAAGATTTCAAAGTTACAATATTATCAGAAGTTTCTCTCACAAGTCCAAAGGGATTTTTTTAAAAAAGGTGTTACTAGGGATTGAACCCAGGACCTTGTACATAGGAAGCAGGTGCTCAACCACTGAGCTATACCCACTCCCCCAAAAGGATGTTTTATTTGTAACACAAATAAACACTGTGTTTCAAGTTTCCAATTATTAACAGTAAATAAGAGAATCCCCACCTGAGAGAAATGTTTCCCACAAATGTTACATTCAAAAGGTTTCTCACCTAAAACAGAACAAAACAAAAAAAAACAACTTGTAAAATCATTAGGAATATTTGCACAGTTCCAGTTTAAAATGTTTACACTGTCCATCTCCTGTGTCCTACATTTCAAAACAGAGCATTACGTCCTTTATCACGAGGATGAAAATGGGGAGCCTCTACTTCCTTCTACCTTTCTCTCTCTCCCTGAGATGCTAGAACAAGATGATAAAAGTGAAATCTATATTCACTTCTCTTTAAAAAGTTAATTCCCTAAATGTAAACCTATGTTAAAATAAAATTTATTTATTTGCATTGAACCCACATCTGGGTTTTGGATGCAGATTTTTCCTTCAGTAGAAAATCAAATGAGTTTTCTGGCAGAACAGAATGAACCTTGTTCACCTTTTCTTCAGCATGACTCCTTCACTTTACCAGCAATTCCTAAAGGAAATACAGTAACATTCACATCACCCGTTATGAGCACGGGAGAGCCCCAAACAGGGCGGCACTCCTGAAACTCCCCACTGCCTTTCATTACGGGAGGTGTGATCCTTTGCTGACTTCTTAGTCCCTGATTTCAGTAACCCTAAATGATTTTATCTGGGTATAAAAGAGACGGTAGGGAAGTACTCTACAGCTGTTCTGAATATAGTCTCCAGGAAATGCTGTTTAACAGTACACTCCAAGGTCCTGCCCTTAATCTACATAACCCTACTAAACAGGCTCCGAGCACTGAGAACCTTCCATTTCCCCATTCCCCTCAAATCAAGTGATTTCATCAGGGCCCTCCTTAAAAAGTAACAACGTTTTCTCTTCCTAGTGTATTGCTGGGGCTTGCTACTTTGAAGAAATTAGTATCCTAGCTTTCTGGGCTCATGCTGGAATATTTTTATCTTGCTCTTCTTCTGAAAATGTTTAATGGCTTTTTCAAAGGGAGGAGGGAGGCTTTTGATCCTGAACAATTACGATATTAATTCTATATTCAGGGACTCCATTTATGTCTGAAATTATTGGGATAACAGAGAATGATAAACTAAAGCCCCCATTACGAGACAGAAGAGTTTGAAAAAAGGACCAATTACTCGACTCACAGGTGACCAGGGGTTAATCTCTCTACTCTAGCAGATCTCAAACTTTTTGTTTTTAGGACCACTTAAGCCTCTTAAAAATTGAGGACCCTAAAGAGGTTTTGTTTATGTGGGTCCTATCAATATATACCATATTAGAAATGAAAACTGAGGGATTCTTAAAACACATGGACATGCAAGCTCGCCTATCATCAGCCACCAGTGATGACATCACTGCACATCAGGCAGCATCTGGAATACTTGTGAGAGAAGGAGAGAGAAAAGGCAAATAACATCTTATGTTATTCTGAAAATTGGTCTCAGGAACCACTAGGGTTCCCAAACCATACTTTGAGAACTGCTATTCTTCTCAGTAAAATGTTTATGTCCCAATAAGCTTTTCTACCATAAAACTGCTGTCATTCAGAGATGTTCTCTCAGAATAAATAATTTAATTTTTATTTCATTTGAAGCAAAACATATATGTTTCTCAAATTTCAAAAACAGTGATCATTAGGATCTAGAAATTTTAAGCAAAAAGAATGACCCAAATTAATTCTTTCAAGGCAAAAGTGAGTCAATGATACTGCCTTCACTTGGAGTAATTTTGAATCACTTGTAGTAATAATGATAGTAATTTATATTCAAATAACACATTAAATGTTAGAAAGGGATTTCATAAATACTAAAGAAATTTCACAACAATACAATGAGTAAACACATGAGCAAACTGGGAACTCAGGGTGATGACAGAATGGCACATCAGTAAATGCAATTACACAAGCAACTTAAAAGCAATTATTTTGGAAGTATCCCGTAGCACATTATTTCTCATTAATATGTAATGTGCTATTAACGTCATCATGTTTAATCGTAGGGAGGAAAGTAATGTATATGCATTTTATAACACTTACAAAAAAACTCTGGGGGGAGGAAAGAAAATATGAATTAAATAATACAACTTTGAAAATTCAATGTTCAAAATGTAAGAATTTTCATTTTAAAAAGTCAAATGGCTAAAGCTCACTCTTACTAAAAAGTTTACTTCCTCCCTCTCAGGTATTTAGATTACTTCTACAAGAACTTTATAATTACTCAAACTAAATCATTTTGGTCTAAACCTACACATGCTTTTAAAAAAATAAGCTTAATCTCGTTCTAAAGAGACAACTTATCTAAATATAGCTTATGTGTCTTAGAATTAACTTGAAATTTTGAGTGCATCAACAAAGGCTTAACATAAAACCACAATTAAGATAAAAAGTAAAAGTATACCATCTTTGCTAAACTGGCTCCAGCAAACCATTTAAAGAGCTTTAAGATTATTCTTTAAGATGCATCATCAAAAAAAAAAAAAGAAAAAGTAGCTAAACACGCCTGGATTTTTTTTAAAGACATCAATAACTTTATCAAGCAATAGCAAAACTTCTTACAAAAACAGGAGGAGGCAGCGGTGTTTGACAATCTGCATTATTTCATTTCCTTTGCCTGTGGGTACTGAATCAGTGTACCTGTATGAGACCGTTTGTGAAGCTCCAAATTGCTTGGGTGTTTAAAAGGCTTCCCACACAATTCACACGCGTACTGCCTCTGTGACTGCAGCGTCTGTGACTGCTCTTCCAGTGTGGCGCTGTCTTCAGATCGCTCCACTTCACTAATACAATTAAAATTCTCTGGACTGACAAGTTCTTCACCTTCTTTTTCTTCAGTGCTTTGGCTGCTCGTTTTTTCTACAGCATTTTCACTAACAGATTCTATCCTCTCTGTTAAACCATTATCTGATTTGTGTTCAGATGTTTGCTCTGCACATTTCTGTGACTTTAAGAAATTTAGTTTCTTAAGGTGAATGGCCTTTTTGAGCCTCATCTGTTTGGTAGGCTGTTGGCATGTGTTGTCTGATTCAGGATCTGGGGCAGATTCACTCAAAGGCTGGGCCAGGAAGTTGGAAGGCAAGTGTTCAGAAGACTCCAGGATGCATTCGGAATGACTGACAGCACAAGGTTGGTTTTCTACTGCATTAAGGTCTGTAGATGTACTGAAAGTAAAAGGTTGCTCAATTAATTTCTCATGATTAGGACAAGTAGCTTGCTTATAGTACTGCTTACTGTAAAAGTTTCTGAGTTTGTAATAATAATTTGGCTGTTTAAAAGGCAGTTCTGTGCAGCTGCTATCTAAAGTATCAGGGGCTTGTTTTGGTATTTCACCTGAGGAATGATGAAGATTAACTGACAGTGGAGCATGAGAATGAGATTCGTCCAAAACTTTATTATGCTGTACATCTGTCGAACACTCTTGCAGTAAGTGAGGAGGATAATTTTCATTTATAACACAATTAGCATCAGGAGTCAAAGTGCTTTGCAGGGAGAATGTACTGTTACAAGGCATGCCAGGTGGCTGTTCTACAGTTGTTGATTTTAAAAATGTGTGACACAGATGCAGAACATTTTGAACTTGTAAACACTGTGCTATATCTAGCATAACTTGGATATTGTCTTGGTTAAGCTCTAGATGAGAGGTGTACATGAAGTCCAGTATCTGCCCGATACCGCTTACATTTTTAATATCCAAGTGAAAAACATCATTCTTCTGGCCTGAAGAATTCTGAAAGAGGCTCCTGATAAAAGAAAGGATATCTGTTTACAGTGTTAAAAGCTCATATATTCTAACATCTTTTTCTTATAAACATTCACGTTAATATTCAAAATTACTACCCTTGTATAAATGCCAAGGCTTTAATTTAAGGATGTTTTAATTCTTTAAGAAATGTTGACAAGCCATCCAATTATGCAATTCAGATGAATTAAATTAGTGTGTTGGGTATCCAACCTCCCAAACAGATCTCAAAGAAAGATTCTAAAATATACTCATTCCATTTACAAATTAAAAAAAAAAAAAATACACATAGCAACATGGATGATGCGCCACAGATGAAGCTGCAAAGATAAGTGCCAAAATGCAGCCAGCAAAGGATACATACAGCACATACAAGATGACTTTATCCTATTTCTTCAAAATGGAATTCTCCTTATGTATCATTAATTGCATGCTGATAGGATACAGAACACTAAACTTTTCAATAGTTCATGTTTAGTATGACAAATTATATATTTCAGGCCATAAAACACCATCCAGATATTTCAAGTACAGAGGCGAATGACTGGTATTATGTATAAAATAACAAGCTGAGTTAAGTAAATTATCTCACAAGATTGTTGAAAACATGTTAGCAGATAACATCATCTGCTTCCCCTAAACAACCTTTAGTTCTATTCCTATTTGCAAGAAGTATAAATCAGAAGCAGGATGGGGAAAAGGCAAACAACCAGTTCCATTAGAACATCCAACTGCACTGCCATGGGAAGAGAGGAAACCGGGAGAACAGCCCAGGAGCAGGGACCATTCTGAACAAGTATGACAAGTGCTGCCTACCTCAGTGTGTAATTACAGCATGTACAAGTGATGGAGATTAAATCTGACAATTCAGGATATCAAGGAAATAGTAAATCGTGTGCCATATATTGTTTACTAAAATAGTAAAAATACACATTTTAGAAACAAAAAGTACTAAAAAAAGAAGCTTTGGTGCTGAGAGAATTGTCTCCGTTAACCAGAAAATTAATTTATGCAAAATTCTAACCTCTAAAATAATGCTTGACATTATTCAGTATTTTTAAATAAATCTTATATATAAGCAAAAATGATTGCCTTACAGGGATAAGTTGACTTCAAACCTAAGGTTCTTTTAGGATATTCAAGTGAGAAACAAAAACAAAAATGTTTTAATAAACAAAAAACAAAACAAAATATACAGGATGTTTCCGCTCTCTGATTTCTTATCATATAATAATTCTTAGCAGGTATTCAATTCCCCAATCTTTTTATTCTGAAAAGAATAAGAAATAGATATATAGAAGACTGACATTAATTGGACTTATTAAAATTAAAGACAAAGTGCCAAAGTACTTTCAATTACCCAAATACATTTTAGTTAAGATGCTCTTTTCCTTTCAGGTTACTTTGAAAACAAAAGCAAAAAACCAATGTGCTATAAAGTCAGGAAAGTGGAACAAAATTTGATTAAAATATTTCCATTCTAGAAGAGCTTCCTCCCCCAAAACTGAAAGAATGAAGCCTCAAATACATACCTAAAATACTGACTGAAGGCTGCTAGAACATTCTTATGTGCTTTAAAGCAGACTCCTTTTACCACCAACATGCAGTCACAAAGCAGGCCTTGAATCCGCTGCTCGTGCAGTTGCTGGAGGAGATGGCAGCTGTGAGTGGCCACGGGGTCCATGCTCAACCTTTCTGGAGACCTTCAATTAGGAATACAGACAAAACCGTGGTTCTGAATGGCATGAGAGGAAACTAAATCACAGCAACCTTAAAAAAAAAACAAAACACATCAAACTTTTTTTCTTAGGCCATCTAGACCAGTGCTGTCCAACAGAACTTTCTGTGACGATGGAACTGTTCTCAATACAGTTGCCACCAGCCACATGTGACCACTGAGCCCTGGAGATGTGGCTGGGGCGACCCCGAGGCACTGAACTCTTAATTTAATGCATATTTAAACAGCCACCTTATTGGACAGTGCAGAACTAGAAAATGACCGTGATCACACTATATATGCTTCCCTCATGGCTACTTGAAGCTACTCCAATAAAAAATATGTATACATAAACACGTATAACGTGAAAACACATGCAAAAAAGCCAACTGGTTCAGGTCAAGTCCATATTTACTGAGCATTTACACATATGTCACTGAATTAGACGCTGAGGGAAGCTAGGAGCCTGGTTGGGTAGATCGGTACAAGTAAAAATAAATTAATAATAAAAGGGTATCCCAAAGCTGGAAGTCCACCATTTGTTCCTTCCTGCCTCTGACGAGGTGCCACTTGAGCAGAAGGAGGTAAGTCAGTGAGCCGCGCAGGTACCTGGAGGAGAAGGACCAGCAAGTATGAAGTCTCTGACACAGGAGCTTGCTGGGCATGCAAGTGTGGCTGAAGTCGAGTGAGTGGCAGGAGATGGCATTCTAGAGGGAGCAGGGGTCGGATCACGCAGAGCCTGACAGGCCATTTTTAAGCACTCTAACTGTGACTCCGAAGGGGATGGAAAGCCATTATGTGGATCCACAAAGTTCCATCATTCAACGTATGTTTAATGACTGCCTGTGTGGCAGGTTCTAGGGCTACAAGAATAACACAACACACAAGGGTCCCACACTCATGAAGCTTAAACTCTAGTGAGGAAAACACACAAAAAATGTACATGACACACAACTACACAAAACAGTTTCAGCTAGACAGTGGATTAGACAGGTGAGCGAGACATGATCTGTCCAGCTCAGTCCTGTAAGGGAAGATTTATGGAAGAGGAATGATGGGGAGAAATGAAGTCAGATTAGGACAAACCATGGAGGCTAAAATGACAGTTTGAAATGCCAAAAACCTAAAAAGTCATCATCTGCTTTCTTTGCTTTCATTCTCAGTGTGTGAGCATCACTGAAAAAAGTCAATAACCCATGAAACCAAATGCTAAGCTTTTTAACATGGTCCCTACCTTCTCTCCCAATCTTACCTCTATTACTTCCACTAGGAGCCAGCCAAAATGAACCACCAGTGGTTCCCCAAACGGGCTATGTTGTCAGCCAGTGGGTTGAAAGCCTAGCTCTACCACTCATGAGCCATACGACTTTGGGCAAAAGACTTCCTCCTCCTATCTCACAGGTTATTGAGGTAACCGTGATAACCCCTGTAAACATTTAGAATAGCATCTGGCATATATAAGTATTCAGTAAGGGTTAGCTATAAGAATCATCTGGGGGAGCTTGTTAAAATGCAGATTCCTACATGCCATCACAGTTTTGTTCAGCTGCTCTACAGTGGGGCCTGGGTATCTGCATGATAAGCAGCCGGGTGATTCTGAAGCAGGTGGACTGCAGACCTCTGCCTTGCTCTCTCCCCAAAAAGGCTTCGGTTCTGATACTTCCTGTGCTGGAAATACTTTATTCACATCTGACTCTCTCACCTTCCAGTTAGTGCTCACACCCCCATGAGGGCTCAGCTGAGCTGTCATCTACTTTTCTGACATTCTTAATATGCTCCCTCTTCTCCACTCTCCCCTCCCCATGTTTAACTTTGGGGCCCCTCCTCTGTACTCTTGCAGCACCCCATATATACTTCCACATGAGACCGTATCATAGTGCTGTCATAATGTTCTGTTCCTTGAGTCTCCAACCCCTGTGAGCTCTTTGAGGGCACCATCTTATTTGTCTTTGATGGCACAGAACAGGCAAAGGATTGTACACAGAATAAAAGGATTAACTCTATTAAAATTCATGCTGGCTAACCTCTGGTGGCTAATTTTTTAATGCTGGTTAGTAATGGTTTTGATTTATGTCTTTCTGACTCCCTCTACCTTCCCCAAAATGGCTATTCTAAATTGTTTCCACTTTTTTCATTCCCTGACCACCATGTCTGTCTCCCTCATCCATAGAAATGACTGACTGTGACTTCACTAAGAAGGTCCAGCCCATATATACCCTGAAAGCCTTCAACTTCTCTTCTCAATTCAAAATTTCACACTCACCCCTCCCTCATTCTCTCTGACTTCAAGGGATGAAGTGTGCCTTCTCCTTTCAAAGCAAACTCCTCCTCTCCCCTTGGCCCTGTCCCTCCCAGCCTCCCCTAGGACTCTGCTACATCATCATTCCTTTCATTGCTTCAATATCTCCTCCACTGGCTCCTGCTTCCTATAAACACACCAAGATCTCCCCATGTTGAAAGCAAAACAGAAGAGGACAACAACAAAACCCTTCCCCTAGGTCCCTCTATTCTCAGCAGCCCTCTTTTGTACTTTTCAAAACAGCAATCTGCACAACTCCCTTCACTTTCTCACTACCCCTTTTCACTGTGCAATCTGGTTCCCATGCCCACGAGGCCAAAACTTCCTGCCACAGTGGCCTTCCCTGGGTCCATGCCGTCCTCCTCAGCTTGCCTGCAAGCATGTGATAGTGCAGTCCACCCACTCTAGTCGCTTGGTTTGGACCACAAAGCTTTCTTCTGGTTCTCTCTTTATCTCCCTAATCTACCTCCTACATTGTAGCCCCCCCCACCCCCCAACTCCTTAAATGTTAATGTTCCTTAAGATTTAGCACCTTAGCCCTCTTATCTTTCCCTTGGCAATCACACCTACTCTTGACCTTTATCTATTCTAAGTAGACAACTCCTAAATTTGAAATTTTAGCCTTTACCACAAGTTCCAAATCTCTGACTCTCTGCTAAACATCTCCACCTGTATGGCCCCTCAACTTAGACTCTCCAGAACTCAGCCCCCATCACCTCATTCCTCAACCCTATACCTGGAGTAGACAATGTTGCCCAAGCAAGAATACAGACAGAAGAACACTGTTAGGTGGTGGGGTACTATGCTGGGCGTTGACTCCTCAATGGAACCAAACAGCCAAATGATTAAGCAACCAGTTACCTCCCCCTACCCCACTGGTTCCCTGAAAAGAAAAGGCTTCTTGGTTTATTGTTATTATTATTAACTATCATTTATTGATGACTTATAACAGGCCAGGAAATGGGCTAAGCATATTACATCCATTAGCTCAAAGAATTCTACAAGAACCTGATTACCTGCATTTTACAGATGACGAAATTGAGAAATGGGGGGTTTAAGTAACTTGATCAAGATCATAAAACTGGTAAGTGCCAGAGCCAGGATATGAATTCTGGTTCCTTAATTCTCAAGTCCATGCTATGCTCCCTCCTATAGGGAAAAATTTTAAAAATGACCTTTCTCCATAGACTTAAATGTTAATATATAGTAAATATTCTGGATCTATAATAGACATTTTCTTGCTCTATGTAAGTGATAAAGGAAAAAACTTTGGCTGTCTCTCAGTTATGATGATACAAGTTGTGTCCCAAAATTTACTTTTACTATAAAAATTATAACTTCTGTATTAATTTATGTAGAGTTTTCTGTTTCATTATGTCAATCCTGTACTACCCCAGAAAGATTTTAAAAAGCTCTGGGGGAAGCGGGTGTGGCTCAGTGGATAGAGCCCCCCGTTTACCATATGGGAGGCCCGAAGCGGGTGTGGCGCAATGGATAGAGCACCCGTTTACCATATGAGAGGCCCCGGGTTCGCTTCCCGGTGCCTCCTTGTGAGGGCAGGCCGGCTTGCGCGCTGTGGGCTGATGTGGCAAGACCTCACAGCAAGGGGGAGATAAGCAGACACAGAGAAGACACGCAGCGAATGGACACAGCAGCACAAGCGGCAAGGGGGGGATAAATAAATAAAATAAATAAATAAATCTTTAAAAAAAAAAGCTCTGGAAAAAAGAATTTTGTATATTGTATTTTTTATGTATCCTGTAAATAACAATGCATCCTGTACCTAATAACATTAATAACTAAAATATATATATAATGTGTCCTATGTGCCAGACACTATTCTAAGCCCTTTACATGTATTAACTCATTAAATACTTATCATAACCACAAGATAGGTAGTAGTATTATTCTCATTTTACAGATGAGGACAATGAAGCACTTGGCAGATAAAGATGGTCACAAATTCTTTGACACCCCTCCATCAGAAGGTGCAGTCTAGGCTTCCCTTTGAATCCGAGCAGGCTCTGACTGTCTTAACCAATAAGAAAATAGCAAAAGTAAGGCTGAACTCGTTTCTGGTCCAGGCCTTAAGAGCTAACAGCGTCCACTTCCTATCTCTTGGAACACTTTTTCTGGGAGGCCTGTAAGATGGAAAGACAGGAGGACTCAGCTAAGCCCAGGCTTCCAGTCATCCCTTTCAAGGCACCAGAGATGTGAAGGAAGCCATTTCGAGGCCTCCAGACCAGCCCTGCCTCTAGCTGAATGCCATGAGTGACCCTATTCCATACCTCATAGAGCTGAGAACTGCCCAGCTGAGCCCTGCCTGAATAATGACCCACAAAATCATGAGATGAAATCGTTCTTAAGTCACTAAGTTTTGGGGTAATAAGGGGCACACAACCCGACCAGATATAGGCAGGACAGGAAACTTTCCCATAGTCACACAGCTAAGAAGGGGCAGAGTTGGGATGGAACCCAGGCAATCTGACTCCAAGGCCCACACTCTTAACCACTACTTCGAATTACATGATTTGCTTCTTTGGTCTACTGCCTACTGTAATACTTAACCTGGCCAAATAGCGGGAGACAAAAATACAGCAATGTTTGTGAGGTGTGAAATGGGATAAGCAGCAGCAATGAAACCAAAATTAATTATTTGGGGGGGGTGGGGTGAGGGAAGGAGTTAAGGGAAAACTTCCTGGAGGACAAGACCTTTATGCTGAAACCCAAAAAGTGAAGAAGTTTGCCAAAGAGGGAAGAGAGGAATATTTCAAGCAAGAGGCAAAGATAGTGGGAAGGCCAGGAACATTTGTTTCAAGTGGTGACAGCTTTGAGTTTTTAGGGAGATTAAATGAAAAAAATGTAGGAGAGCACAAGCAAGAACAAGGTAGACACGTGAGCCTTGCACACAACATGCCTCGAGCACTTGCTTTTTTTTTATTTAAACCCCCAGGATGGGACTTTAATATTTTCTTACTTATTGTGTGGGTCTCCACCCACTGATATCACACTGTGACATGATGAACACTTACATATTCCATAAAAGCCTGCCCCAAGTAGAGCACGTGCTTTTGAACCTCATAGCCATTCTCCCACTCCTGTTGGGAAATATTTCCCTCCTTGTCCATTCTGAGGAATTCCTTCTATTCCAGACCCAACACTGCTCACTTCCTGAGTGACATATTCCTGATCACCCCCACGCCCCCATTAACCCCTAGGGTTTATGTTTCTCATGATACTGTCTCGTTCACACCTCCACTCAACGACTCCGTTCAACTTTCAGTCACGCCAACAGACACTTAGTGACTACCCAGTGTATGCCAGACCCTATCTTGAGCGCTGAGAATATCAACTAACCTTTACTGAGCATTTACTAAGTGCCAGGTATTGTACTGGGCAGGTACTGCTATTTCCCGTTTTACAGATGTGGAAACGGGGCGCAGAAAAGTCGCACAGTAACGAGGGACTAAGCTAAGCTATGCGCTCTGTAACAGAGGGAAACAAGAACCCAGAGAGGGGTAGCCCGGGGGCGTGAGAGGGGCAGGCGGCCTTCCTGAGGGTGATGCCTGCGCGGTCCGGAGGAAGGAGCAGGATGCCAGGTGGGGACCTAGTGTGGGGTCTCCAGACCGAGGGGGCTGCACGAGGGAGAAGGTCCAGTTCCCCGACCCGGGTCCTGTCTTTTGTATCTCCTCCAACTCTCTCCCTGTCTGGCAAAGGGCAGTCACTGGTGAACTCACGCAGGAAGCCGGCAGCTCTCCTTTGACCCTCGCGGTGCCCCGGAAGGCGGGGGTGGGGGCGGTCGGGGCCCAAGGGCCTCGGGGGCAACCCGCGGGCGCCCGGCCTCCCCTCCGGACGGCCCCCTCTCCCGTCGGGCCCGCACGCCTTCTCGGAGGCCAGCCTCCGGGCCCTGTGGCCACCTTACCCCGGGAGGCCGCTCCCTGCTCCGCCGCTGCTTCTTCACTGTCGCCGCCGCCGCACTCAGCGCCACTCACCAGGCACAGCCGGCCGCGGAACCACCCGGACAACGCCCCCTAAGCTTGCCGGACTCGCTCACCGGCTTCCGGTTGCGTCACTTCCGCCAGAGGTTGTGGCTGCGGTGCGCAGGCGCGCGGGCCGACTCAGACGCAAGTTCTGCGCAGGGAAGCCCAGGAGGGAGGTGACGGCTGCGCGCGGCGGGCGGCGGTGATTCCACGTGTTCCCCGCGGCCGCTTGAAACCGTTGGCGGGCGCTGGCTGAGAGGTGAGGGGGCGGTGGCCCGCAGGCCGGACTGAGCAAGTAGAGGCGCAGGGAGGGAGGGGGCGGTGGGGCCGATGGCTGCCTTTCCACCATCAGCGCCCCTCCTTCGGCTTCCACGCCTGGGAAGAGGAGGAAAGCCATTCACATCTTATTCATGTTAGGGAGACATGGAAGGAGTCTTGGACCTAGGGAGACCACTTCGTCCCGTTTTAGAACTGAAAGTCCCGCGACCCGGGAATCCCCCTCAGTCCTGGACAGCCCAGAATGGCTGGACCCCGCCGGATTGGGCTTCAGGCTTGCTGCATGTTGGAGACAGTGTTCTTCTCTGAGTCTTGGGGAGATCGGTCCCCAAGAAGGAGGCCTCAGGGCATCGTGGTTGAGAGCACGGGTTTAGGACGAGAATCACTGTGTGTGTGACCTGATGCAAGTTACCTAACCTCTTCGTGCCTCAGTTTCCTCGTCTGCCAAATGGAAATGCTATAGAACCGTTATGAGGATTAAAGGAGCACAGACACGTTAGCCACCCGTGACGGTGATAGGCACATAAGAGTCGGGCATTTTCCTGCAGCGCCTACCCCTGAGGAATTGCCGGGCATATGGCACACTTCCCCAGACGGTTATTTCATGAGTGAAGGGATGCTGTTTAAAACTGCTGGTGATGGAGGGGTGGGGTGGGTGGGTAGGGTACCGGGAGATACACTGAAACTTGGATACTGACACATGACTTAATTTCCCTGAACCTCTGTTTGCTTGTCTAAGTGGAGATAAATGTACCTACCTTCTAGGGCTTTGCAAGGAGCAAATAGAGGCCCTTCATGAATGCTGGTAGCAACGCTCTTCACCCTCACATGCAAGGGTTTGGTCAGGATGGCGGTGCTGTGTACTTGTCTGACCTTCCCATGCATCATATCCTTGATGTCATGGAATTCTACCCCAGGGAGGGGCTTGGGCTGGTCTAGTTGGCCCAACCACTTGTTTCGCAGATGGGAGGACTTGAAGATCAGAGGTGGCAGTGACTTGCTCGTCACTTGCTCACTGAAGACTGTGCTGGGCTGACAGTCCCAGAGCCAGGCGTCCTGTTGAGAAAGGTGGGCTGTTTCGGGGGCAGTGATCAAGTTTAAGTCTGTGTGTGTATCTGTAAGTGTTTTAAGAATAACATTATTTCTGTTAAAGAAAATTGTATTATTAATTAAAAACATAAAGGGAAGCCGATGTGGCTCAGTGGTTGAGTGCCGGTTTCCCACATATGAGGTCCTGGGTTCAATCCCCAGCCCCTGGAACCTAAAAAAAATAAATAAGCAATACAGAAATGTCAAGGGAGAAAGGTTAAAAATCACTCCAAATCCCAATACCAGAATCATTATCAGGCAACAGGCTGGTAAGTACCTATGGGATGGGGAGCCAGAGGATGTAGGAATAAAACTGCCTCTGGAGTGAATTTATGAAGCTAGATTGAATCAAGGGTTATATTTAAAGGTGCATGGATTTGGGAGGTGACTGGGTGCAATAGTGTTGATATGCAAATTAATTGACCACAATGAAACATTTTACAGTTAGATAATGATGAAGCTTTCACATCTGGCATCTTATTTAACTCTTTGTATAATGCTCTGAGGTAGATATGAGGCCCATTTTACAGGTAAAGAATCAGATTATGGAAAATTAAGGTACGTCAAGGTCATTCAGGTTTTAATTGGCACATGCAGGCTCCAACACTGTTAAAAGGGCCCCAAGACCAGGCCCTTTTAACAGTGTGGCTGTCATCTTGGTAAGAGGAGGCAAAAGTGCCTAGCTTCCTGAGTTCCCAGCCCCTTGCTGGCTTCTTCCCCTCAGCAAGCTTGGCAACACTGTCCAACACCCCATGTTATCAGCTGTGACATGAATGGTCTCCTTGCCCAGTGTGGTTGACCTTAGAATTAAGAGTTAGGGTCCTAATATTTTTAAATGTAAGGACTGCTAGAACCCTTGAGGGTTGCAACATCCACCAGATGCTGAGTGATGACCAAGCACATGGCCAAGGACATGACCAGTCAAGATAGGGAGGCAGTACACCACAGACAGCAAACCCTATTGTAAATGATGGACTATAGTTAATAAAACAATAATAAAAAAGGCTCTTTCACGAATTGTAACAAATATACCACACTAATGCAAGGTGTTAATAATAGGATGGTATATGGGAACTCTATTTTATGCATGGTTTTTCTGTAAACCTACAACTGCTTTAATAAAAAAAAAAAAAAACAGAGGCAGAAGCTTGGCCTCACAAGCCATCTCTGCCACTTACTGTGACTTCAGGCAGGTGACTTAACCTTCCGAGGCTCAGTTTCTCCCACAGATGGTGATTGTGTGATTGTACCTGTCCTGGAGGTGGTGGGTGCAGTTGTGGTCGTAAATGTGAAACACTTTCCAGAGAGCTGTTGAGCACATCTCCTGCCCTTCAGCCCTTCTTTGTGGTGGGAGCTCAGTATCGTGTACAGCCAGATGGGTAGACAGCCAGAAGGATGCACAGAGGACCTGGTCTGATTTGAGTGGGGGCCCTCAGCTGTATCTGGTTGCCTGGTGCCAGCATAGCACCTGACACACACTCAGCACTCAGTGAAGGATTGCTGAATTGAGTGACAGGGGCTTAGCTGGGACTAGAACCGGGTGGGCTGCCAGCTGGTTCTCTGCCTATCATTCTCTTTTAACATGTCCACATTCTAGAAGGAAGGACACACAGGATTTCTGTGGCTTTACTGGTTGGTACATTTGGCACTGAGGATGAGGGAGCTGGAAGGAAAGGGGCCTCTTATTTAGGTCCAGCCCCATTCGAAATGCTGTCTTTTTATGTGTCTGGCTAAAGCTTGAAATATATAATGCCTGAGCCTGGGAATACCGAGTCAAAAGTCTTACTGCAGTTATAAGCTTTAATAACTTCAGAAGTATAAATGCTGCAAGCTTACCATACCAAAAACATGGTTCAAAAGTTTAATTATTTAAATTTCTTGCACATTTATTTAGTCCTGTGAAATTTGAATAATAGTTTTTATTTTTTGTTTTAGGCTACGTTTGCTGTTGTCTTGGGTTAGAGGGACTGAACCTTCAAGCAGTGATTGTTTTTTAAGTTTATAGCATTTACACTTCTGAAGGCATCCAGCTTGCGTGCTCTAAGACTGGGGCACCCTGTTTCCTGTGCAGTTAAGGTGGTTTTGAAAGCAGGTGGTGGCCACCTTGCTGTTCTTTGCACCCCCCCCATATACATATGCATGCGTGTGCGTGCCAGTGTTTACTCGTATGTGGAAAGTGTTTCCCGGGGGTCGGTCAGGTGTGGGGTGTCCTTGTGCTCTGACAGGAGAGGTAAGCTCCTTACAAACCTTATCTCATTAGCCCAGCAGGCAGATGGTTTGTCCCCATATCATGCCAAGTGTAAAAATGCAGTGATTACCTCTAAAATCCAAAGGCAGGCACTGAGAGGCTGAGCTCTGACTTAAAACTATCAAATTTCTAAATGTGAACAGTTGTCATTAAAAAAGACAAATGAAACGGTTGAAAAGGCCTTTTTCCAATGGGCACGTGACCAGGTTCTAATCCCTGCCTGAGTTGATGTTTGCGCGTTAGGCCTGGCCCCGGGGGCTGGCATGTTTTGCGCAGGTATCCAAGCATCTTTGTCGACGTCACTGGCTGGCTTCTTTCAGTCGACACATTTTTGTTTCAACTGTCCTTCTCAGGCCTTCAATTCCTGACCTTCCAGGATGGACTGTTGAGTAGGGGGTGTCCCAGGTGGACCTTGAGGCTTGCTGAAGCCCTCCTCGCCCCTTCTCCCACTAGATCAAGAAGCAGAATAGTCCTCCGCAACAAAGGTTGGAAAGCGCTCAGCCATATCTAAGTTTGAGGGGGTGTTTTCATTATTGAATATCATTGTGAAAGTACTTTAAATTTTTTCAGCAGATTAATTGGTTTGTTACAGCTACGTCTACCTTGTGCGAATGATGGCAACCCATTTCTTGGTGACTAATGATTTATTCTTGTTCTTACACAAAAGGGCACCCACAGACTATTTGATAATGTGACGATGGCTCTTGTTCCAGCCTTTGTACCCCATTGCAAGGCAGAATGACTGCTCTTGTTGTCTTTACCTGATGTTTATTGACCATCCATCAGCCTGGTACAGAATGGTGAGCCTGGAGGGAGCTGGGTTGTGGTAAACACAATCCCAGCTTCTAAGGAGCCTGCAACTCTAAATATTTACACATCTGCACATCTTTTCAGTAGCCAGATGAGATGATGGTTTCTGCTGCACATCCCAGACAAGCAGGGTTTGCTTTTCTCTCCCCTCGGTGCTGGGCTAGAGCTGACCGCTTGCCTCTCCTTCCTACCTACCCTAATTGCGAGTTGAGGAGGGGGCTGGGGCCAGGGCCGCATTGTGTGTGTGGAGCGAGAGGCCTGTGGTGGCCTGACGGTGGCTGGCAGGAGGCCCCCCGGGAGGCACTGGGCCAGGGTGGACGTTTCCATTCCAGGCTGAGTGGGCGTGAGCGCCCTGGTGCTTGCTTCCCGGTGGCCTCGGCAGCAGTCATCCGGAACGTGCTAGTGGAGGAGAGATGTCATCTCCTGCAGGAGAATTCTCTGGGAACCAAAAGCGGCTTGTTGGTGTGGAAGAATTCTTGGATGAAATCTTTCCAAGCAAACTGCATCAGTTTACTTGGTCCTCCCCTTTTTTTCATAACGAGGAAGAAAGTTATGCAGTTAAACAGTACTTCTCAATATTTTTGCTGTCAAACTTATAATGTAAAATGGCAATACCTCTTTGGAACCCAGTGATTAAAAAATTACATAACCATGGAAAGTTCCTATGGCTCCTCTAAGGCTTTTAGATGACTTTGTTTTGTGGAGCACAATAGCATCTCTGTGAAATTCTTAAATGGTGGCTATAAATATGTGCAGATGTATTGAATGTTGGGGTGTGTCTGGGACTCCTGGCACCCCTGGATTTGTCTCTCCCTCCAGTCCTTCAGCACCCATCAGGGAAAACTGGGCAATGCTTCCGGTTCTTTCTGACTAACTGGAGAAGCAGCCACGTGCAGGAGGCCCCTCGCCTACTCCTTGTCTGCGCAGGCTGAGGGGCAGGTCCTCATATTTTAACAGCTGTGGGTACATAGGAATGTCTTTAGTTCCGTAGAAACTCTTTCTAGACCTTTTTTTAAACCTCATTTCCCCCTCCTATATTCTTGTTTCATTTGGGGACCTAAATAATTTGCAGTACTCTCCTAAATCGCAATGCCTTCTATTAAGTTTAATTACAGGGTATGTGTGTATATATGTTACATACATATACATCTTAAGGCTATTAGAAAAATTAAGATATTTCACTTAAACACCCCAAAAGCTCTCATCTGTAGAGCCAGCCTTCCAGGTTTAAATGCTGGTTCTGCTACTGTGTTATCAACTTTGATTCTGTTTATTTGTAGCCATTTTCATATCAAATTATGGTTGCAAAGTTAGCTGTCCGAATCACTTTGTGAATAGACGTTTCTGTTTACAATGATAATTGTCTTTGTCTTTTTTCTTTTTTTAGGACAAGACTCAAAACTAATTTTGACTAGAGAATACTAAATCATTTAGCTAAAAATGGTATTTTTTACTTGCAATGCTTGTGGAGAATCAGTGAAGAAAGTTCAAGTGGAGAAGCATGTGGCTATTTGCAGAAATTGTGAATGCCTGTCTTGCATCGACTGTGGTGAAGATTTCTGGTACGCTCCTCATAGTTTATGTAGACTCATAGTAAATGTCCCAGACCAGTTTGGGAAGCCCTGACCCCAAAAGCTTAAAAAAATACTGACAAATTTGAGGAAAGAGATTTTTTTTAAAATCTTGTAAAGTCCATTTATTAAAATGATGTGATTTTTCAAAAAGTGCTTTAAAAAACTGCTTTTTTTTTAAAGCATTTTAAAGGGATGGAGAAGTGTGGTAGCAGTAGGGCATCTGCTCATTCAGGGGCCTGCACGTACTGTGCCCCGTCGCCGGAGTTGCCAGGCCCAGAGCAGGCGCCCTGCAGAGTGGGGCTTCAGGGGCTTTGAGTCAGGCTAGGCTGGGGTGTTGTGTGCTGAGCACCCTCGAAGCAGTGACTCACACACCAGAAAATCATTTCGTTAATTCACAGGGAGGGAGATGCCCAGGCCCTCCCTAGAATATCAGGATGGCAGTGACAGTGCAGGAGACACTTCCACTGAGGAGGTGCTGGGGGTAAGCGAGGCCTCTGTGAAGGCAAGGAGCTGTGGGGCAAGGGGCAGGGCCGATCCAATTTGCTCACACACTGTTTCTTAAGGTGGGTTATTGGCAGATGGCTAATCTCTTTGGTTTTACATCAATTCCTATGCAGCTCCTGAGGGTTCAGGCAGGAAGCTGGCTCACGGTTACATCTGCCCAATGTCCTGTGTGGTCTGTGGATGGCATTTGTGAGCATCCTTTTGGGTTTCATTCTAGGGGAGTGAGTTTTCAATTCTTTTGGAAACTGATAGACTCTCTGTCCATGCCTAATCCTAGGAGGAAGTCAGATATGTGAAACAGGTGAAAGTTGGGGACTTTGTTCCCCCACCCCCATTTCCCTGATGAACCTCATAGAGCTTTGAAAAGATTCTATGAAAGAGAATCAAGTTTTCTTTTTTACCAATACCCTGAGATCCAGAACTTTTTAGTGACCTGATACCGTCCTTTTACACCAGCTTTTAACTTTATTCTTCAACTAATTATTGATCACCTACTGTGTTACCAAGAAGTCGTACAGATTTTTGTAATTTATGGTAAAACCACCCTGTTGTAGAGAATTATTTTCTTATTCAGAATATAGTCAGTTATGACTTAAAAAAATAATGTGTATTAATTTGGTTTACAATATTGGTATACAAAGGATGAGTGAAAAAAGGAGCCAGAGGTAAGAGATCACATTTGTATGATTGCATTTATGTGGACTATCAGAAAAGGTTAGTTTATAGAGATAAAATGCAGATTGGGGCTGAGGGCAGAAGGGCATGGGAGACCGTGCTTAATGGGTGTGGGTTTCCTCTTGGGATGAAGACAATGTTTTGGAACTAGATAGAGGTGGTGTTCGCACAACACTGAGTGTTCTGTATGCCACTGCATCGGTCGCTTTAAAATGGCTACTTCTATGATCTGTGAATTTTGCCTCAATGGAAAATCAGATGATGGGTGAGAAGTTTGGAGGTGAGATGTTACACTGAACGGTGTGGAGGAAGGAACTATGTGGTCCTGGTCAGGAGGTGATGAGCCCAGTGAGTGTAATGAGTGGGGGGCCGGGGGAGGCTTATGCAGCGGACAGTTGTGAAATAAAACAACGTGACAGCAGATGGTCGAAGGAGTAGACTAGTTTACACAGAGCCTCTGATTTGGGTGTCAATCTAATGGTCTCGCTTTTTTAAAATCACTTTAAAGGGGCAATGATTACAGAAACCATGTGAAATGCATAAGTGAAGATCAGAAATACGGCGGCAAGGGTTATGAAGGGAAAACCCACAAAGGCGATATTAAACAGCAGGCGTGGATCCAGGTAAAGTCTGTATCCTTCACTGAGTTCTCGTAGATGAAGAATAAGTCAATCATCTGAGCAGATAAAGCCTGGGAACCATCATCTAATAGGAGATTGAGACTGAGCAACTGAAACTTCTTGAAAAAGCATTCTGTATTTCTCTAACTGTTGATACAGTTGCATTTTATTTTGCCTTTAATCCCTATGTTTCACAGATTTCTTGCAAAAATGTTAGAATTCTCAGTAGCTTTCACTTGGCTAAGAAAGTAAATAGACACTTTTTATCTGCTTTTATTGATCATGGAACTTTTATAATCAAACCACTGTATTTTGTCATGTCTCTGTCAGGTATCAGAATCAGCCAAAATAAAGATATTTTCATAAATATAAGGAATTTTCTACTTAACTAAAATAAAAACAAGTACAATTAAATGCCAAGAGTAATGAAATCCCTGATTCACTGAGAGTTTTAACTTCTAGGATGTCACTCACCATCTACAGAAAAGATATCAGAAGGACGGATTTAGAAAGGAAAGTAGAAAGAAAATACCAGCATCATCTATGTGGAAATTCTTTTTCTGGAAACCAAATAAATAATAATTTTCCCTTTGAAGATAGAGTTTGAATGGTAATCTTCTGAGTATTGATGACTACTGAATTTGCATACTCCTGTGAGGGGACAGTCCTCCCATCACAGTGGATTTACAAAGTCTGCCGAGTGCAGCCAAGAAGCTAGTGAAAAATCCCTCGAATTAACTACGATATTTAGGATGGTGGCCATCAGCCCCTCATCTTAATCCACCAAGTGTCAGGTGACTTTCCTAGGCTCCTGAGGGCGAGGTACCTGGGTGTCTGAGTTCCATCTTTTGTTATTCTCATTATTGAATGAATCCACTAAAGAAGGGTCAGCAAACTGCATCCCATCCGGCCCCGTTGCCTCGTTGTAAATAAAGTTTTATTGGAACACAGCAGGGCCCATTCATTTGTGTATTGTCTATGGCTGCTTCAGTGCTTCAAGGTCAGAGTCGAGTTGTGGTCACAAACCATGTGTTCTGCAAAGCCCCTTTACAGAAAAAGCTTGCCGAGCCCTGTTGCAAAGCATCAGGCTTTGGCAGCTGTGTCACTGTTTCCTAAATCAAGAACTTTACTTCTGGTTCCGTCCTTGCCCACTGGTCGGTTCCATGTCTGAGTCCTCCCTCACTCCCTGGTCAATGCTGTTAAAGACAGACGAGTAAAATGTGTGTGGCCAGGAGAGTAAACTGGGCCTTCCCTGTGGCTCTGCTGACAGAGATGAATTTGGGGTGTTGTTGTTTTCCTTAAATCCCTTTAACTTCTCATTTTTAAAAAATAGAATTATGGAGCCCTTTCAGGAGGCATCAGTGCT
>JAQZBX010016611.1:0-36339 GCA_029593785.1 Cabassous unicinctus | reverse complement strand
GCATCTCCAGTTGGGCTGATAGAACCCCAGACCAAGACCCTGGAAGAGCACTTGCTTGATTTTACCTCCCATTTGGCTCCCAAGTCCAGACACCTTTGTCTGGATAGTGCACAAACTACCCAACCAGAAACAGAAATTCACACTCTAGAAGAGGGCAAGACAGATTTATCAAAGGATCATTAGGACAGTGTAATAAACACCATAAAAGAGATTTGGGAAAGGCACTAAAAAAGCATAAACTAGGAGGTCCATCAAAATTTTACTTTCAATAGTGTTGAGGTTTGAAAGAACCCAATTAATGGTATTGCTTTCCCCTGCCTCTGAAATAATTAAGAGATGAAAAGTTTAAAATAAGCTAATATTAGAGAATGTGACTTCTGAGGGCAAGTGGACTTCTTGATACTAAACTCCAGAGCTAGACTGATTTACCCACCTAGTCACTTGTAGCACCTCACCAAGTACAACCTATCTGGCCCCATGTTTGGACTTGGCCCCATAAAACTTGAGTTTTGGAGAAGCCAAGCAGAATGTGTGCTTCCTGCAAAGTGGATTACTCACCAGATAAAGAGGGGAAAAAGAGATTTAGTCATGCATTACCAGTCCAAATTTACCAGTCAAAACTCTCTTCCTCCTCTTCTGGAAAAAAAAGAGGAAGTGGGTAGAAAAAGGCCAGGAGTGATACAGTACCAGAGCTCCCTCCACATGGAAGGAAATGTCAGGAATGGGGAAGAAACATCCCCCAAAACACCATTTAACAAATATGATGATGTTACCCATTTCTATTCCCAAAACTAGACCACAAGCAGGGAACAAGTTTGTTTTCACTCTCTATTTTATCTGAGCACCAAGTACGGTACTTACACATAAGTTGACACATAAGAAATACTTGCTGAAAAAAATTAATGATTAAATGTTGACTGAAAGACCAAAAAAGAATTCCCAAAAGAAGTGACATTTGAATTAAGTCTTAAAGAATCAGTAGCCAAGAGAGAGCAGTGATTGAAGGAAATTGCAGGTAGTTCAATAGAGATAGCCAGGGTTATTGAAAAGGGGAAGATAAGAGTTGACATGGGAGAACCCAGTTCGTAAAATATCTTGTATGTCAATCAAATGGATTTTGGAATACAAAGAAAATTAAACAAGGGTGAACCATGAATTTGTGAATTCATAGAGTAATGTCTAGGTTACCATGAGAGCAGTTAAGATATTACAGATATGCCCCCTCCAAACTTCGCACTAAAACAACCCAAAAGATACACAAAAAGACAAAACATCTTTAACAGAGTGAACTGAAGATAAGGAAAGATTGTAAAGTAATTAATTCATAGACGATTATAAAGCACATTTTTAGAATCTTTTTACACATGCTCCACCTTGAACCAGAATAGGCAAAAACCCCAAAAATCAGAAACCAGTGCAGTGACTCATTCACACTGTCTCTCCGTACCTCTATAACTAGGATCCAGAGAAAGAGGTGTCCTTATCGCTCAGTCCTGAAAATTGTTCAGGAAATTAAAAGGTAGATATGTGTATGTTAAAAAGAAAAATATAGAGTGGGGTAAGGAGGGTCAGAACTGCTGGTTTGAAGGATGGAAGATGGAAGCAGTTTATAACTTCTAGTAGGGTATTTAAGACTGACAAGGTAACATCTGAGGAAAATTTTGAAGGATGTGAAGGAGTGAGCCACGTGGGTATCTGGGAAAAGAATGTTCCAGGCAAATGAACAACCAGTGCAAAGGGCCTACATGGGGAGTGTGCCTTGTGTGTTCAAGGGAAAGCAAGGAGCCCAGAGGGCCTGGGGTGGAATAAGCAAGGGGAAGAGTAGAATGGGATGAGGAAGAACTGTATCACTGAGGTCTTAGAGGCTACTCTAAGGCCTTTGACTCTTTATCTGTAGGAAATGAGGATTTACAGGGTTTTAGGACACATTATCCAACTGACTCTTTAAAACGGTCTCTCTGAACTAGATTATAAAGGTCATTGATGGAAGCAGGGAAACCAGTTTAGGAGGTTATTGTAGTAAGGTAGAAGTAGAGATGGAGAGAATGGACATATTCTGGACACATTTTGAAGACAGTCAATAGGATGTTTTGATGGATTGTTTACGGGGTGTGAGAGAGGAGTCAAGGATGATTCCAAGGTTACTGGCCTGAGCAACCAGAAAGATGGAATTGCCATTAACTGACTAAATGTGTGAAGACCTTGAGGTGGAGCAGGTTTAAGACATGAAAATTAAGAGTTCCATTTTGGACACATTGAGTTTAAGAAAGCTATCAGACTTACAAGCAGAGATGTTGAGTATGCAGTTGGATATTTGAGCCTGGAATTCAAATGAGAGGTCTGGAACATAAATTTAAATTTCAAGTTTGCACTGAATGGTATTTAAATCCATGAGACTGGACAAAATTATCAAAGGAATGAGTGTAATAGAAAAGAGGACCAAGTTCGATTTTTAACAGTAACAGAGGAGGAATCACCAAGCAGGTGTGAGGCCCTGGAAGCCAAGTGAAGAAAATGAATCAAGAAGGAGAAAGTGATTATCTTTGTTAAATGCAGTTAATAGGCCAAGTAAGATAAAGACTAAGAACTGACCATTGGGCACAATCTCTTGTTAGGCATTGGGAACTGTGACCACAGAGCTTTCAGTGGAATGATGGGGTCAGAGCTTGATTGGAGTGGGCTTAACAGAGAGTGGGAAGAGAGGCTATGTAGACAAAGAGTATAGACAAATCTTTCAAGAACTTGGCTACAAAAAAAAAAAAAAATAGAATGAAAGGGCAAATAGGGTCACAAGAAGTTCATTAGATTTTTAAGATGGATGTATGTTTGTAGGTTTGATCTAGTAAAAAGAGAAAGACTGATAATATAGGAGACAGAAGGGAGAATTTCAGAAGGATGTTCTTGAGTAACTGGCTTTAGAAAGAAGCCCAAGGAGTATATTTATTGTAAAAAGAAGTAAGGCAAAGAGGGTAGGCATGGCTGCCGGTAGATGGGTAGATGAAAAGGTGGAATTGTCATAGAATAAAAAGACTGGTTATGAATATGGAAACTAGCTAGCTATATTAAGGTACTTATATATATCCATTAATTCAAATCCCAAAAACTACACTGAAAAACAAGATTTGTGTGGTTTTACAAGAAAAAAATATATATAACAATAACAAACCAGATCTGTAACTCCAGTTTAAAGTTTAAAAGGACTAGGAAATGAGTAGTAAGGAGAGGCAGAAGATGGAAAGGAAAATTAAAATCCTCATCTACTTGGAGATGAAAAGTAATTGTTTGGTCCTTAATCCTGATGATTAGAGAAACATCAGTTTAAAGACATCTTATAAATTCAAAGACAACAAAACCAGTAGTAAAATATAAAACAAAACTCTTAGTTCCAAAACACTGCTTAAGATAAGTAGTACACAAAATCATCTATATCACCAGAAAAAGGTGAGGAAACAGGAATACATAAAAATCAGAAAGCAAAAAATAAAATTATATATATAATAACAAAAACATTAGTTATAAAAATTAACTAAATGTATTAATCATCCCTATTCAAGGGCAAAAACTTTTAGGATGCACACAAAGAAAAAAAGTTCAAATATGTGGTGCTTATAAGAGATTCACCTAAAAGAAAATGGCCTAAAATGTTTGAAAATGAAGAGATGGATGAACATATTGTTGACCAAATGATTCACAATGCCTCAGTGAGGACAGACAGGAAAACTGATTCAGGAACACTCAGTTTATTGACACTGTAACCAGAACCAGTACAATCAAGCTATCACATTCATTGCTAATCTTTCCATCTTTCTCATGGGTCCTTTCCTTGATTCCTGCTGCTACTGTGTCTCTTATCTGCCCCCAGGACTCTGACCTAGATGGACACATTGTTATACAATTAAATTTCATTTGAAGCTTGAATGTTCTTAGACTTGAACAGGGTACAGTCCTTTCTTACACAAGTCCACTCTCCTTGTACTAGCCGTGTCCTCTTTTTGGCACAAGTATCAACGTAGTGTGTGGAAGTCGTCCAGCCTTTGTTTTTTCCCTACAAACTCCTCATGCCTTACTTGGTGAAAACTTTGATTTGACCTCTAAATTGCTAGATACATTGTTCAACTCAGCATCCCTGCATCCTCAGGAACACAGATAGAAATGAACAAAGAAAGTAGCAATAGCCATATGAGATAAAGCAGAAAGCAAAACAAAAATGCATTATATGGGACAAAGGGGTCCTTTAAAATTGATTAAAAGTAAATGCCTATAGAATGAAGTCACTAAGTTTATGGAGCTAGTAACAGAGTACCAACCTACATAAAACATAAACTACCACTGCATTATCTCAACCACTCTCATTTCTATTAGCATTGTGACAGCCTCCCAGCTAGTTTCCCTGCCTCACATGCTGCCCCTCTCTAATTCATTCTCCCTACTGAAGCCAGAGAAAGATTTTTTAAAGGCAATCTAACCCTGTTAAGAACCTTAGCTAATTTCTATCACCCTCAGTAGAGAAAACATCTAAGCCTTGATGACCCCTGTGATTCCTTCCCCTGCCCCACCCCTCACTCTCAGCCTCATATCCCACCACACCTTATGCCTAACTTCCAGTCATTCTGATGCCTCGGCAGTTCCCAGGACCCACTAACCTGTTTTTCACCTCTATGCCTTCATACATGCTGCTCTTCCTGCAGGAAATGGACTTCTCCAACCCATTCTCCCCATCTCTCATTTTCCTAGCAAATTCTCAGTCACCCATCACAAACCATCAGGACTATCTTCCCATCTAGAAAAAATTGCCTAATACACCACCAGGCTGAGTTAGGGGCCCTCATTCCTGCACACCCTCCATCCTAGCACTCGGCATCCTGTCCTTTAGCTGCTTTGTCATTTATCTGTACCCTCTACTAAGCCACAAGCATCAGGGCTATTCAGGGCTGCACCTTATGTGGTTCTCTATTGAATCCCCAGCACCAGTGCCCTACGCTAAGCCTTCATAAGTGTTTTAGAGTGTATGAATGAGTGAGTGAGTGAGTGAATCATTGAATGACTTGGAAGAGGCAAGGTCATCGAACTACCAAGCTTATTGAAAAGGAGGAAAGAAATGGAGTCAGATCCCACTAGGGAGAAGGGGAGAGTTAGCAGGTGAGGCCCTAGGATCTCTGAGTGTTCTATTGGTAGAGTAGAGGGGGGCACTGCTCCATTGCTCTGTGGAAATCTTGCAGGATGAGTAGGCAGATCCTCACAGGGACCAAGCCAAGCCAGAATGGTTCAATAAATGAATCAAGAATTTTAATTCAGGACATCCTGAAAATCCAGGCAGCCTGGTCACTTATCCTTATAACCCACAGGGGACAGGCCAAAGCCACACCCAGAATGAGATCCTCAAAGTTCAGAGGGCTCTTTCTGAGAAGCGGAGGTTAAATAGCTCAGCAGTCTATTTGCCTGGCTTTAGTTCTTCTGTCCCAGATGAGATTGACATTTCATTGTCATTCTCTTATGCCGTCCTCATTTTTCCTTTCAGGGGCATGATGTGTGAGATTTGTACAAATGTGGGGAAGCAGAAACCCCTGAACATCCATTTGATGAGCGAGGTCAGGTTCTGTCACTTGTAGCCACCATTATTCAGGATCATGATCATCGGGCATCCACCAAGAGCTGGCTGCAGGAAACTCTGTGCTCCTTCTTAAGGACAGGAAGAAGCCCACATTCCTAATCTCTGAATTCCCCTGGGAGTCCTACTCCATCCAGCCTCCCTTCCTCTTCTTATCCCCCATCCTCACCCTCCCTACACATGCACATAACACACCCAGTCCCATTTCTTCCCAACACACAAACAGCTGTGTTTTCTTGAGTGGGCTGATATAAGAGCTATTTCTTTTGAGTTAAGAAGAAAATGTTTATAATTCACAGTCAGTGAATGGTTTCTTAGTAACTTCTTGTATAACTATTTTGAAATAATATTCTCTTGCTCTGTCTCTCCCTCTGTTTTTCTGTCTGTCTCTCTCTCTGTCTCTCTCTTTCTCTTTCAGACTTTCTTCCTAGCCCCCAATAATTCATTTCTGTTTTAAGAAACAGAACACTTTGAGAGTTCGATAAAAACTGGGAATCCTGCCCTAGAAAGATACATGTAAACACACATGTTCACTCACAGTTCTGTACAGATGATTCAAGGAGTTCATAGAAACCTTGAAACCCACCCATGGACCCCCGGTTGATAATCCTGCCCTAAATACAGATAACACACCATTTTTATGATATCTCTCCTATCCAGACAAGAAAAAAAATAGCTATGGGGTGGCTGTCCCTGCAAAATTGTGATGAACTCAGCTCACTTTACCCCTCCCCCAAAATTATACATCCTAATCCCAAAGCACCAGTGCTCCAGTCTCAGCACAATCTGTTCTATCTGATCAGGGCTGCCTCTCAATCCAGGCTGCCTCGCCACGCTCGCCAGCTAGCTGGCACTTAGGAAATGCAAACACACCTTAATGACAGACTGAGAAAAATGCCACTGAGATGGTAAGGCACCTCTAAAGCCTTGCAAAGTCCAGTATGAATGACGCTGCTGGTCTCCTCACCAGCTTCACCCTGCAGGCCCAGCCACTACTTGGCAATGACCATCTGTGATGCCTGAGAATCACCCACTGGCCAAGTACAAATGCTGAGCCACATCCTTTCCCTCTTCCCTTCACACAGCCCAAGGCTGACTTCATTGCTTAACCCCAGGGGTCTCATAAAAGCATTATCCTGGACTGGATGCTGGATGAGAATTTTTTTTCTTTTGCTGTAAAGTACATTATTGGGTTGATTGGCAAAATTTGAACAAGGTCAGTGGGTCAGGTAATAGCATTATACAACATTAATTTCCTGATTTTGATCACTATAAAAGGATATCCTTGTTTCTTGGGGAAATACACACTGACATATTTAGAGGTAAAGACCACCATGTCTGAAACTTCCTCACAAGCAATTCAGAAAAAAAAAAACAATATCTAGATAGAGAGAGAATGAAAAAATAAATGTGGTAAAATATCAATTTTTGGGAAATCTATGTAAAGGATATTCAGGAATTCTTTATATTATTCTTGCAACCTTCTACAGGTCTGGAATTACTTCAAAATAAAAAAGTTTTTAAAAAAAGAAGCATAAATAATCCATCTTTTCACTGTCAATGAATGTCCCTCAGTGCACATGATGTAGAGTAGAATTTCTTTTTAAAGTCATCTACAAGATACCACTTCACTCCAGAGAAGGCTTCCTTGTTGATGTTAACTCACCAGAATTTGCTTTTGCAAGAAAGTCCTCCTAACGAATCAATTGGACCCTTTATATAAAAAGAGGGACATGTTAAAATTGGAAGACACAGTACTCTCTTGTAAAAGAGGACATAGCCATTCCTCAACCATTTCCCACTCCTAAAAAATGTCCATAGTTACATTCATCATTTGACACCCAACTCACAAGACCCTTTTTTGTCTGCTAGATTTTCACAGGCTTCTAAAGAATGCGGTGAATATGGTTCATTTTTGTACAAAATTCCTCAAACACTTTTCCTTCCACATTTCCATCATCCATGCCCTTTTCTCCAATAGGCTACTTAAAAAACCCAAGAAAGGAAGGAATGACAAGGGCTAGAGGGGAGTCTGTAGTTCATTCAGTCAGCAAACATTCATGTAGTGAGCAACTTTATATGTACTAACTGGGCCAGAGACCCCGTGGGGAATGAGGCAAGCCTGGATGTAGATCTGCTCCCAGGGCTTACACTAGGCAAGATGGAGAAAGCAGCTAACCACAAGCTTGTTGAGTGCTATAGAAGCAGCACAGGGTGCTGAGGAGGCATATGGAAGCAGAGCCAACTTACTCTGCAGAGGTTAAGGAAAACATTACATTTAAGCTGAGACCTGAAGGATGACCAGATATTAGGTCAAGGGGAGTGGGATAGGGAGGATGAAGAACGCTTTTCATTCAGCAAAACTAAGTACCCACACTTCCTTAAAAATCAAAAGAAACACTGATCACTGATTGCCCACCCAGATCCAAGTAATCCCTGACAAGCAAATCATTCAGAGGGCTGATGGTAATGACAAGGGCTACACTATTAGCTGCCCTTATACTCTTCTTTGTGATGGACTCTGTCTGACGTCCAATTTATCACTTAGAATGCCTTGGCCACAAGTAACAGAAAACTCACTAGAAGTGTCTTAAGCAAAGGAATTAAGAAAATTTATGTAACTGGGTGGTTCAGTAGAGTGATAAGCAGAAGATAGCTTTAGTCTTTCAAAGCTGCCCTAACAGCTCGCCACCCCATAATCCATGAACCCCTAGATCAGGGTTCTGCAAAAAATGGCCCATAGGCCACTTATAAATAAAGTTTTATTGAAGCACAGCCACCCATTCATTTCTATATTGTCTATGGTTGCTTTCTCAAATACAATGGCAGAGTTGAATAGTTTCAACAGAGACTGAATGGCACAAAACCTGAAATGTTCACTATCTATCCCTTTACAGAAAAAGTTTTCAAATCCTGCCATAGATGACACCTTGGGATTAGTCCTCAGCTTTTCTGATTACTTTCAGGTATTAATTTACAGTCTCATTTTTCAGGTAATAAAAAATACAGTCCAGTCTAATATCAAAACCTCAATTTTTCATCCAAGTTAAAGCTTCTCCCCCATACCCTGGCCTTTCCCTACCGCCCTATTTAAGCCACACCCAGATTAGGACACGTCCTGTGAGGAGGGGAAACTGGGGAGTGAGGGGGGATTGTTTTCTATGCCCTGCTGCAGTCCCTCCTCATTTGCTAATGCTATTTCTGGTACCTCCAGGGCAGTGGTAGGGGTGGAACAAGAATGAGAAAGAACCTATTTGGCTGGTGCTGTTGTTGCCTGGTTTGAGGATCATATGTGTGGCAGATGGAGATACTTTTGTGGTCATTGGAGACCCCCAATCCACCCTGTGATTGACAGATTACCACTACCTTCTCCCAGTACACCCCACAGCTCCTCACTTTGCCCCACAGTTGAATGGGGAAGGATAAATCCTTCCATGATAATCCAGCAGGGCTTTCTCTGACATCACAGCCCCTCCTTTTCCTTTCCTGTCACATGCAACTCCAGCCAGCTTCTTGACTTTAAATTTCCCCAGGCCAGAGTTTGGCAACAGTCCCTGGATCTCCCAAAACATCTGGGCATCCCAAAGTTCTCCTAAGAACTCTCTAATTATACTCAACTCCAACCCAGTGGAGGCCTGAAGTCCATGAAGTTGTACAGCTTAGCCAGTGTGGACAGTGAGGTCTCCCTTCCTGGTGAACCTTTATACTCTCTGAGAATAATTTTCCTGAAACTCCCTTCCATCGATTTAAGGTGGGGAAGGAAACTCCCAATACTTGGACAACTTTCTTCACAGAACTCCTTCTCCCTCTTTTCTTAATCTGTCTCACCTTCTCTTCAACACTGGCTGAATGTGGGTGATGACATTCTGAATGTGGGTCACAGCACTAGTTTGGGGCTACTCCTTACAGCGTCTGCATGGATGGTCTATCACAGTGGTTCTCAACCAGGGACAATCCTCCTCCTCTCCCCATCCAGGGAACATTTAGCAATGGCTGAAGACATTTTTGGTTATTGTATCTGGAAGGGAGGGCAGTGTTTGCTACATGCATCTAATAAGTAGAGGCAAGAGATGATGCTCAATACCCTGCAAGGCACAGGACAGCCCCCCCACACAACAGAATTATCCAACCCCAAAATGTCAATAGTTCTGAGGTTGAGGAACCCTGTTCTATATATGGGGAGGGAGGGTAGGTGGAGGCATTGCCTATAGTTCTCAAGTTTGGGGGTCTTAGTCAAGAATGGAAAAAGTCCCATTAGACATGCTTTATATTTTGTATTAAGAACTCCTGAAGAAGAGTGGTTCTAGGTGGGATTAATCCAGCAGCTCAATGATGTCATTTGTTTGGCCTTTTTCTACTGTGCCATTCTCAGTGAGCTGGCCTGTCTTCTTAGGCTGGCCCCCCTCATGCTCCCAAGATGGTTGCTCTACCTCCAGGTATCATGCTGACTACAAGGTTCAGGGGCAGAAAAGGAAGCAATTCCTCCTTTCCTTTTTAACCTGACCAATGGGACAGCCTTTTCCAGAAATCTTCAGTAGACTCCCTCTCATATTTCCCTGTCAGCATTGCATCTTATGCCCAGACACAAACCAAGGGCAATGGGAGTATCTTGATTGGCTTTGACCAATCATGATTCATCCCCTGGCCTGGGGAGAGGCCCAGCTTCTCCAGAGGAGCACAGCCACTCAGACCAAATTGTTGTCCTAGTATCAAGTATGAAGAAGAAAGGATGGTCCTTGGGTAGGAAAACAATAGCATATACCATATTCTGGTCCCAGTTTCATTAGAATTCTCTTCTCTCAGCTTGGATGACTGGGTCTTCACATAGCTCTAGGGCAATGGCTCTCAACTGAAATACATATCATTGTCACCTGGAGAACTTGTAATAAAATATATAGGTGCACTGTCTCCACCCCAGACCTACTGATCATAATATCTGTAATAGGGCTTATGAGTCTGTACCAGTGATCCTAGTGTACATCCTCAGTTGAAGAGGTTTGAGCACTTCCAACTTGAAGCCTGGGATGCTACAAGTCACTCACTTCTATTGTTGGTTCAACACTTGTGTTTCAGTTTTGCTAACAGCATGGATCCCCAAACTCATGGATCCCCTTTTATTCTGTAGACTTAACAACTTAACTTCTGCCTTACCTCTACTACTGCTTATTATTAATATTATTATATCATCATGATTATTATCACATTTACTATTTATTGAACATTTACTATATGCTAGGTACTATGCTAAGCACTTTACATCATTAGCTCATATAATCATGACAACAGCCTTATTAAGGGGATCATTACCACATTTTACAGATGAGAAACAGAGTGGTTTCACATGCCCACTATCATACATTAGGAAGCAGTAGAGCCCAAATTTATACCCAGAACTCTTTAAATCCAGAGCCTGAGCTCTTAAGCCAGGGCCACTCACGTTTTGTGTGGCAGTGGGAAAAAAAAGGAGAGCCTGATTTGGGGTACATATCCCACATATACCATATATGAATAATGCTCCTGCTGCTTCCCCAGTGTTTGCTAAATTTGCCTGATCATCAGAATCCCTATTAAAAATAGGGATTCCCAGGCTCCTCCCCTGAAGATTCTGATTCAGTAAGTTTGGGGTAGGGCCTGGGAATTTTTGTTTTCAAAAAGTTTCCAGGTGATTCTGACAATCAGGCAATCTTGGCAAACACTACACTGTACTGCGTTTACCAGCCTCGTTCCTTGGGTGAAGCTGACTGCCCCATAACTCAATCCTTCCGTTGCCCAGCTTCTTTGGGTATCTGATGCATTCCTTTGTAGAGATTCTGAAGAGCTGGATATAACCCTTTCCAAACTCCACACTGTCACTCAGTCTTGCTTGGATGAATTTTAATGAATCAGACAACATGAATTCAATCCAACATGTCCAAAGGCAAGCCCATCAACTGCCCCACTCTCGATTCCTGCTCTTCCTCCTACCATCTCTAACCTGGTGGATGACCCATCCATACAAACTGCTCAGCCAGGAATCTTTGGCACATCCCTGCTCCACCTTCTCCTTTATTCCCCATTTCCTGATCACCATTTTCTAGTGATTTCTACCTCCTATATAATCCAAATCAATACCTTTTCTTTTCATTGCCTAAATGAAATCCCACTCCACTTTTCACCCAGACCAGCTTATTAATAAGTTTTCCTGCCTTCAGTCTTTGTACCCTGCCCCATATACACCACTTCATAGGTGGCAGATTGTATTTTCCAAAAATGGTTGTGAAAAAAATCTCCCATCCTACATGCTCTTCTAGAACCTTGCCATTACTTATCAGAAAGTTAGATCTAATACCCCTTCCCTGAATATGGGTGCACTTTTGTGACTATTTTGATCAACACCGTATGCATAAGTGATACTACAAGACTTCCAAATCTAGTTCCCAAAAGTCAATTAGGCTCCCACTTTGCATAATAAGACACTCAGTCATGAAGTCTTCAGCCCCTCTGTTAGCAGTCCAACTGCCCTAGATGGCCATGCTGTGGGGAAGCCCAAACTAGTCCAGAGAGTCCACACAGGGAGACTTTGAGATGACACAAAGAAAGAGGGACAGGCATACTTCAGAGATGCCCAACAAGCCCCCACACTGCTCCAGGTCCAACCAACAACTGACTGCAACCGTGTGAGAGACCCTGAACCAGAGATGGCCAGCCAAGCCCTTCCCAAATTCCTGACCCAAAGAAAACATAAGAAATAATAAAATAATTCTTGCTTTAGTCCAGGAATTTGGGGAGTTTTTTATGCGGCAGTAGCTAACCAGAGAACCGTTCCATGAGCAGATAGCAGCGGGAGATATACAGAGCAGTGCCACTCAGTATGGTTCCTGGAACAGGGCTGGAGACCGAACTCTGTGTTACCTGTCAGGGCACAAACTGAAAGCAAGTTTTAGAAGCTTTGACAGGGTGATGTTATGTTTGTTGACTATAATAATAATAATAAATTGGACTTGTATTTTTCCTGGGATTTGGACAGACCTGAGTTCAAAGAATGGAGGGTAAGCTACTTTTAATTGGTCAGTCAGAAAACGCCTCTCTTGGAAACGGAACTGCTACTAAAAGGATGAAGAGAAGTCATGGGTGAAGAGTGAGGGGAGAAAGCTGGCAGGCAGAGGCAGCACTATGAGATAGATCCCTATCTAATGCAAGAAAGAAGGTGTATGTTCAAGGGATTGAAGGAAATCAAAGACGTCCTTAGACAAGTGCCCACCTTGGGAATCCTTTCAGCTGCAAATTACAGAAAACCTTACTCCAGTGATTTTCTTTCTTTTTTGTTTTTTAATGAGCACAGACTGGTTAAATAATATGACCAAAGTCTCCTTGTAAATGAAGAAAATGAAAAAATGCTTGTCTTCTTTTTTCATAAATGTCATAACTCATTTTCTTTTTCTCATTGTAACAGAATATTGTCAGAGACCCTCCTCAATCTTGGCAGTTTCCAACAGCCTGATCTTGCAACTCTTTGAGGGCTTTCTCCAAAGTGTGTGTTCTACACTGGCTCCCAAAGTCCCGCAGCAGGATTGAGCTCCAGTTGCCCACAGGAAATGGACTTGATAACTCTCCTTTTATTGGCTTTTTACCTCTGCTTGTTTCTTTCCCCACTCCCTTATCATGTTTCCTGGGATCACTTACCAAAAACCTCCTTGCATTCTGTGAAGCTAAAGCAGAGACTCAAAACAGAAAGAGTTGTTGATAATGCTGGAGAAGTAGGCAGGACTCAGAGAGGTAGACAGGCAAGGACAGATCCAAAGATATACAGAGAGTTAGCAGCAGGGCTAGAATTAGACCCTGCTTCTGGGATAGCAGGTCTGTCCTGATTGCACTGCTTTGTGCTCATGAAGAAGTCAAGGAACAAAAGTCACAAACTTAAAGTTGCCTCCAAAACAATTTTGGTGGTTCTCCTACAAATGACCTCGCCTGAACAGTCACCACTCATGCTAAGCAGCACTCAACACATGTCTTTCCTTAACCCAGAGCATTTCTGATATTGGGACTATCAAGCTCAAAACAAGACTGGTGGGAGCTGGGAGTGCCCACACAAGTACATCCATTTCATTCAGCTTAAAGTGGAACAGAACACTTGAAATGCAACAGACCCAGTTCAGCACATGCCTCCAACATTTACTACCTGTGTGACTAAGTATGATTTTCTTACCTTCTCTGTGTCTCCTCTTTAAACATAGGTATGCCAATAATGCTACCTGCTGCATCAGTTCCAAATAAAGCACATAACATGGAAAAATGCATACGCATGCCTGACACACAGAAGGTGCTCAAGAAAGAACCCCTCCTCTCATCTCTCCCCACACACTCTCTCTTTCATAACAGAAAGATCAAGGAAAGATGTACTGGCCAAATAATCAACTCCATTTGTCTGGCGCTCCTCAGCCCACGAGTTGCAGCCACTTGTTCCACATGATTATTTCTATGAGGTGAATATCTCATTACAATAACAGCACACTCTAATGCCAGCAGGCCCATACACAGAGGCCCAACTTAAATAAAACCATTATAATCATGGCCCAGATTTAATCACTGGCTAGTGAGCTCCCCAGTGGTTTGACCAAGAGCCAGGCAATAGTCAAATAATCAAACTGCAGATGCTGGGATAGCAAATTGGCTTAAATTTAAACAGTGGCAGAGACCCAAACTACAATGGGGAGAAAAACAGAAATGAGGAGGGGGAGATATAGCCTTGCACAATGTTGGAATTTCCCTTCCATGGCCTCCCTAGTTAACTGGCCCCTAAAAAGAACCAGGCTTGTTAATGAATAATAGGCTCTTTCTGAGAGGCACACAGGTCAGGCAGTCTATGTTGTATCTGTTCTTAGGGCTGGAAGGGATCACAAGGGTGACACGAATGCAAAGGCATTAGGATTGCCATCCTGTTGATTGCTTGGAAAGAGAGTTCTGAGTCACAGAACCTCCTAATAAAATATAATAATGACCTGACCTATAATAATGAGAGGGAAGATCCAGTTTTGGGGGGCCTGGAACTTATACAATTTTGGTTCCCTTTGAGAAAGAGAAGATAAAACTGTGCATATAAAATATGCTCTGCCATTCCAACACCACTTGACGTGAAAGAGCAGTCACTCCAGCATCACCGAATCCAAGAAGTATGAGGGAGGAAAAGTGGAGTGGAAAGAGTCAGTCTGAGCCCATGGCACCTAAAATATCTTACAAAAACATACGGCCAATATGACCATACTGCTAGGGCCCCTCATAGGCAAGCAAGGGACCCTGAAGCTTAAGTGTCATTAGCTTTATGTAAGCCCACCTCTCACAGAGAATTAAGACCAAGAGCACCTGAGTTTTCTGTATTTCACTTCATGATATCTGTCTTAGTTTGTCAGGCTTGCCAGGACAAATACCACACACTGGTTGGCTTAAACAACAAGAACTTATTGTCTCATGGTTTTGAAGTCCAGAAATTCAACATCAAGATGTCAGCAACGCCCATGCTGTCTCCCATAGTCAATAGTGTTCAGGTAATGGCAGCCCTCCATCACATAGCAATCTTCTTCATTCTCTCCTCCTGTGGCTTTCTCTGACTTCTGGTTTCCTTATCTTCTGGCTTCTCTGGCTGCATATGAATATCCTCTCTTTCTAAGGACTCCAGAAATACAGATTAAGACTCACCCTGATTCAATTTGGCCACACCTTAACTAATAACACCTTCAAAAGATATTATTTACAAATGGCTTCACACCCACAGGAATACATATTAAGAACATGTCTTTTGTGGGGTACACGATTCAATCCCCCAAAAAAGGCATTCCATCAAGCCAAGAGCTTCCTAATTTCAGAGCTAGGCTGCAACTAAGAGGAGAGCCAAACCAGGCACGGTGAACAGTGCAGACTATATGAGGGAGTGAATGTCCAAGGGTACATCAGACAGTTTCCAAAACCAAAACACGAACGCCTTTTTGATTCTTTAGGATGCACGTCTCTCATGCTGTCCATAAGAAACTACGCATTTGAAAATTGAGTGTTTCACAAAATAAGCAGAATCAAAATCCAAATTCTTCCAAGGAGCCTGGACATTAAAGGAAACCTTCACTTGGACAGGCTGTCAGTGGTCTGAAGGTTGGATGGTATCATGGTTAAGACTGTAGACTTTTAAATTTGACAGATTTGGGCTCAAGTTCTGGCTCAACCACTTACTAGTTCTGTGATGTCAGGCAACTCTAGAACCTAAGTTTCCTCTTATATAAAATTGAGGTAGAAAAGGTGAACTGAAATAATGCATATGAAGTACTTATGCCAGTTTCTGCTACAAATTAAAAGCTCATGAGTATTGGTAAAGATGATGAAGATTAAGCTGAAGATAAAGAAGCTGTGTGGATAAGATTTAAAAGAAGATTATGGCAGACAAACTCTAAGGTGATGACCAGACCCCTACCTCCTTGTATTCACACCCTTGTGTAATCCCCTATTCTTGAGTGTGGGCTGGCTGGGAACTTGCTTCTAAATGATAGAATATGGCAAAAGTGATGGATGTCACTTCTGTGATTATGTTACAAAGATCATGTCTTCCATCTTGCTAGCAGACTCTCTCCCATGCCAGCTTTGATGATGCAAGTTTCTAGTTACCATGTTAGCAAGGTCCATGTAGAAACGAACTAAAGGTAACTTCTGGCCAAGAGCCAGCCAGGAATTGAGACTTTCAGTCCAACAGCCCTCAAGGCACCAAACCTCTGCCAACAACCACGTGGATTAGGAAGATCCTTCCCCAGTTACGCTTTCAAATGAAGTCCAACCTTGGCTGGCACCCTGATTGCAGCCTTATAAAAGACTCTGAAGCACAGGTCCAAACTAAACCAGGCCTGGATTCCTGACCCACAGAAACTGAGATAATGCATGCATTCTTTAAGCCACTAAATTTGTGGTAATTTGTTACATAGCAGTAGATAATAGTACAAGGAGGAAGTTACAAAGGAGGAAGATTTAAGGTCATTTTGGCAGATGGGGCAAACCTAGAAATTTTACTGTATAGTGCACAATAATTTTCATAGAATCATTGGAAAGGTACTTTGCAAATCATTTAATCAAATTCCTTGATTTTTAACAAAAGTGAAATTAATAGAGTATTGCCACATGTAGCAGGTTAGGGAAATTGTTTTAATTGATAGGTTAGAGAGTGTTCTACTCAGCCAACCAATTATTCTCCAGTACATGACTACCTGAACTGTGTTGGAAACAGTTTTTTCTTCCAAAATATTAATCATTCCACTACATTCTAACTTATCTTTTATCAGTCTTTTTTCTACAGAAAGAGAAAAAGTTCAACTCCTACCTAAAATTATCACAAGTTTTGAGTCAGCAACATTGAAACAAGTCATGTGTTAGCATTAGTGACCTTTAAGGTGAATTCTGCTCTTCACTCTTGAGAGGCATTTTAGAAAGGCAGACTTGGAAGGCACTCTTACAGTCATTTGATGCAGCTCTGCTCTCAGTGTAGGAGTTCTGACCTAGGAGTTCTGACCAATCAGACATAAGAGGAAACAGTGTGTGCAGCATCCAGAAAGCATACTAAAGAGGGTACACACTCCTCTTCATCCCTTTCTCCTTCCTGATGGCTGGAATGTGAAGGGAATAGCTGAGACCATAAGGTGGAAGTCATATATTGAAGATGGAAGAGAAAAAAGAAGGAATTGGATTTCCTGATAGTCATGGAGCTGCCATACCAGCCTTAGACTGTTCCTTTCTAGACTAATTTGTATTAAAGAGAAGTAAACTTGTATTCTCTTTAAACAACTATCATTTTGAATTGCCAATTTTTTAAAAAAGGAAACTGAGATTCACTGAAATTAAGACTAAATCCATTGTCCCTTCCACAGATCAGTCCTCCCCAGAGATAAAATTATTGACCAGTAGATTCTGTATAAACAACATCTCTCAGTGATTTCTCATAAGGATAAAATGTCCAAGACCTTCAACAGTGGGTCACCGATGGGTCTCTCCAGGATTCAATCTATTTTATCAGTGATCCTCCCAAACACTGGATTCCAACATTGAACTTCTTCACAAATGTGATCAGAGCAGAAGGAAGGCAATATCCATGGAAACTTTTGGTTGGTCCTTCCAGGCTTGTTTCTCAGGGTCTCAAAAGAGACAAACATTCATAGATAACCTACAGTGATGATCTTATTGCAAGGATCCTTGGAAAAGTGAGTTGGAAGGAGAAATCAGCACATCCAACTTCAGGTACAATCACCTCACCTGATTCTGTCTTCTCTGAGATGGCTTCAAAACAATGGAAAGCATTGCCTAAATGGCTCTGAAAGCAACTTAAGTCAGTGCACCTAGTTTCTCTAATTTTGATTTTCCAAGATCTCTTCCATTTCAGAAAATGCACTCCTCCTCCATTCCAAGTGCTTTGCAGGGGACTGTCAATCCCCTACTCCAACCACAGGGGTAGGCCAATGATCCACGATAACCAATCAGAGCAGTTTATCTCTCTAGCAAGTGATCATATGAGAGATGACACATGACCTAAGCCAAGCAAATCAGTCTTCACTGGGACTTTCCTTCTAAAGCAATCTGGAAGACGGTTTCCTGTTTTAGGGGGTCTTAGAAGGATGTGAAGTTAGGGCTGCTAGTGGCCATATTCCTCAATCAATCACAGGGATTAAACCAATTTATGTGAAGAGATCATGAGGCCAATGCAGAGAGAGAAAAAGAGCCAAGAGATGACGAGAGAGAGAAAGAGTGCACTCTGAAGACAGCTGAGGCCTGGATCCAGCTATACCTGAAACATACATTTGGCCTTACCAGTTATGAGGCACAAATTTTACTTTTTGCTTAAACTAATTTGACTTTTTTTTTTCTGTCACTTATATAAAGAGTTCTAATACACTTTCCATGAGATATGATCTGACTGGATGCTTTGGGCACCATTTGGTCAGGTGAGTTACTGTGTCAGCATTCTCCCATATTACCCCCTGATCAATAGCAGTTGGTTTCTCTCATCCCCTCATCCTCTGGCTCTCCAGTCCACATCTGTCAAGTAGAACGGTGGCCATCAAGCCTGTAGCCTTTGTAAAGCATGCACCCATGCCACAGCACTTAAAGCAGAAAGGCAGAGTTGGGACTACTTTGTGTAAGTCTACCTAGGCACCTTTAAATCTGCAAATAAAGTTATTTGAGGGAAAACCAGTGTAGTCTGCTAAGAAGGTTCAGCAAGAGAGAGTCGTTAAAGTTTTCCTGTCACCCCAAAGGCAGTGTCTAAAGCTCACACTACATTTCTCATGTTTGCTCTAGAGAAAGATGCAGTTTGTCTGCCTTGGCTCATGTGTGAGTCAAGGGAAGGGCAATGTAGAGGAAGCCAGCACCTATATTTGCAGAATACAGAGTAGTGAATTCTGTTTGTACTTGAAGAGTATTTAAGCCCTGTGACAAGTGACTGGAGGGTACTGGCTTCTGGGGAAAGCACATTTCCACGTTTGCTTGACAGGGCAGAGCAAACAAAATGAAGCCACTCCAGGGCTCTCCATGTCACTGCCCCAGCCTTGTTAGTGACAGCACATCTTGGAACAAGAAACCAGAGCTTGGGGAGCAGGTATAGCTCAGAGGTTGAGTGCTTGCTTCCCATATACGAGACCCCGGGTTCAATCTCCAGTACCTCCTAATAAAAAATAAAAATAAAAAAAAAGAGTGAGAGAAAAGGAAAAAAAAAAGGAAAGAAACCAGAGCTTCCTTCCATCTTGACCTGCAAAGGGCTTTCACAGATGTCATCTCATTTGAGACTCACATTAAACTTGGGGATAGGAGGAGGGGAGAGGGCAGGGATAAGTCTTCTCCATGTTTCATATGAGGAGACTAAGGTTCAGAGAAGTTAAATCAATTTCTCAAAGCCACACAGGCAGGCCTATACCTCACCTTTCCCTGCCTTAGCCTTTCTCACCTCATTCTCAGCTCTTCCCCAGGTTGGCCCACTGATCCACTCAACCCCTAAAACTCATGAAGGCTTAAGCAATCCCCATGGTGTTCTGACCCTGCCCTGGATTGAGGCAGGAAGTTCTTCAATACACAAACACATCCATGCACATATACACATACACAAATACATGTTCACATGCATGTATATACACTGTACAGTCATGTATATAGGCTTACACATCAAAACATGCAAATACCAAGAAGAAGAAGCATAACATAAAGATGCCCATGTATTCACATACAGTGGAGTTTACTACTCTGGCACCCTCCTTAGGCAAGTTCACAGTTCTGAGCCCTAGAACTGAAGCTTAGATTCCTGAACTCACCCTAGATTTCTTTCATTGAGCCAAGTGGTCCAGCCTGCAACCCCCACCACCACATCCCCCAGATTCCAGCAATTTCATCCAGCATCAAGATCTGAGTTTTTCCTTATTTGAGGCCTCTCCCTGATGCTCCAGGATTATAGTGCTACCCCAACAGTCAGAATAAAATCTGTCACTAATATATATGGAAATGTGATGGAGGGATAGTGTGATCCAGTGGATTTGTCCACTGGCAAAGCTAGACAAGAAGAACACACCGATTATAAAACTATAGTCCATCTTTACTAAACTAGATGCAAAATCCCAAATAAATATTAACAAAACAGATTTAGCAGTCTAATAAAAGGAATACAAAAAGCATGAAGTAATGCATCTCTTATTGTATATCACTACATTTATTCATTCAAAAATATTTATTGTATTAATTGAGCACCTACTCTTTGTATTATTAGCTAAAGTTCAAAGAAATGGAACAAGAAAAGATGAAGAAATATGATAAAGCCTACGAATATATTAATGGAACAGAAGATGCCGAAACAGACCCATATAAAGGGATATATTTTAATGGCAAAGGTGATAATTTAAATCAGAATGGGAAAGGAAAGACTATCCAATAATGACACTGAGACAACTGCTCCGTTACAAAGGAAAAAAAGTAGATCCCACTTCACAACATTCAAAACAATAAATCTCATATGTTTTTAGAGTCCAATATAAAAACCAAAACTACAAAATATGCCCAATAACAGCATGAATTCAGATATAACATTACCAGTAACTGGCAATAAGTTCTTATACTTAGCAACTTAATAACAGCAACCCCACATTTTACATGGCTGAATATTGTAGGCCCCACTTCTAGCATTAGGGTGGGGTTCCAGTACATGAAAAGAAAATACAGAAGAATATTTTTAAAACCTTGGGATGGGGAGAAGCGCTTCCTAAGCAAGGCACAAAACTCAGAAGCTGTAAAGGGAAAGACTGACAGATGTGACTATAATAGAATTTAAAATTATGTAAAATTAAAGACAACAAATGAGGTTAAAAACGAAACACTACAAACAATCCAAATGTTTGTCAACAGATAAATCATTAATAAATTTGATTATATAATTTTTCATATAGCCATTTTATGGACTCTCAAGAGTAGTTACAAAAGAATGAAGTAAAGTTATTTGTACTGGTGTGGAGAAGTCACACCAGTCAAAAACAAGTTGTAGAACAGGATTGGATGGATGGGTGGATGAATGGGTGGATGGATGGATAAAGAGACAACTAGATTAGATATACACATATATATAGAAAGAGAGAGAGATGAAAGAGATGATAGATATAGACAGATCTCGTTCATATTTTAAAAGAATGTGTGCAAATTAATACAAAAATTCAATAAAATGGACTACCCTCACCCATATATAATGAACTATTAACAGTTGTTATCTGTAAAGAAGAGAGTAGGGTCAACAAATGAGGGATGAATTTCACTGTTTACTCTCTATGCTTCTGAATTTTTTTAGCATTTATACAAAGAAAATGTATACATGTATTACTTCCATGTAATAAATTAAAGACAAGGAAGCATAACATTTGGAATCAAACAGCTGGACTATCAACCTAACTCCGATGTTTATTACTTTTGTGACCTGGCAAAATCTGGTTAGTCAAAAGGGGGCAGTAACACCTACCTTATAATAATAAGCACTGAATAAGATAAGTTGTAGCTACTGTTTAGAGAGCATCTACTATGTACCAGGTTCTGCATTTGGCCTTTTCAATACACCAATCTTGGTGAACTGTAGTAGCAGCTGCCCCATCGGGTAGCTATTATTACTGTATTTTGCAAGTAAGGAAACTGGGGCCCAGAAAGGTAAAATAACTTGTCCTAGGTGAGAGTCACAGAGGTGGTAAGTAGCAGAGCTGGGGGAAAACTTGGGTCTCTTCGACTCCAAGATCAATGCCAGTTCCCCTCTACCACTACCCTTCCCATGTTTGCCACGCAAGGTCCTTTCATTTACTTCTCAGAGGGATGGTGCTTATACTGGGCTTTGGAGACACCCCAGAATAAATCTTAGACTAACTCCAATAAAGCACCCAGACTAGACCCTGCAGAGAGAGCACCAGGAATTACTGACTGAAAGCCGCAGCCAATTGCTTACAAGGCAGTGTCTGGAAGCTCCCATCTCCCTCTCTGAAATAGATAACAACTGCTATTTTTGTCTGAAATGCCACTGGCATAAACACATTAAGAGTAATAAATTTAGACTGAGGGAAACTCCTTGTAAAGTAGCAGTCAGGGACTTGCATTATAAAATCCCATATGCAGCTAAAGCCACCTGGGACCTGCACCCTAGAGACCTTCTGCCAAAGAAGGTGGGGGAAAGAAAAAAGGAATCAGGAGATAAAGGTGCCACATACGTTGGAGGTGCTAATTAGAACTCTGGGGCAGAAGGTGAATGGACAGTTAAGACAGGGAATAGCTAACTGGCTACTTTGAACTGTTTGCAGCAAGGCACACACTCCCATTCCTACCTGTGACCCCCAGATTTTCAGTAAAGCCTAATTTGCACACATTACTGCACATATTAACTATCCCCTTTTGAGGACATATATGTGCCAGGATCCGGTCTAGGAATTTCCACAAATTAACCCATTTAATCCTCACAATAAATCTGAGATAAGTACAATTTTTATCCTCACTTTCCAGATGGGGAAATTGGGGCACAGAAGTTCAATAATTTACTCAAAGTCCCAAAATGAGTAATTGACAGGGCCCAAGCAATCCGACTTCAGAGCCCAAACTCTTCCACTCCACAGGACTTTCAAATTCCTGGCATCAGGGAATATTTTGAATTGAACTCAAAGGAGCTGAATATCAGGTCTGGTTTACTGTGGGGCAGAGCGGTTAGCCTGGGGCCAAAGATGACCTTGAGGTTGTGGAGAATACTCAGAAATCTAGGGAAAGAGTACTGGACTGCTTGGGAAATGGAATGTGGGCTTCAAGCCTATCTTATCTAGATCTCCAGGCTTCCGGAGACCCAGCTGTTGTCTGGGTTATGTTTCTGTAGGACATTACCACTTGCCTTCCCAGAGTTCTCCTAATGTGTGCTGGACCTGGTTTCCTTGGTCTCCTGGCAACTAAACCCCTCCCTTCCAGACTCATGTTGGGTGCCAGTGCTATTATGCTCTTGTCCTTGCTTGGTTGTATTGGGATTTAAAGAAATTAATCACACCTCCTCTACCCACTCCTGCCCCTAGATCTAGATCTAGAACTATAAATACAGAAGGCAGATGGAGGATAAACTATCAGCTTTATTACTGGCAGTGTCTGATTGGAGAACATGGCTGGTATTTCCTGGCTAAATGGATTTTCTTTGATTTCCACTTAAGTCTAAACAGAAATGTCCAATGGAACTTTCTGTGATGATTAAAATATTCCAAAACCATGTTGTCCAATACGGCAGCATTCACCACATGAGGCTAATGAGCACTTGAAATACGGCTAGTGCAACCGTAGAAATAAATTTTTAATTTTTATTTTACTTTAACTCACTTTAATTTAAATAACCACCTGGGACTAGTAGCTACTGTATTGGGCAGTAGCCTTGGAGCAAACCACATGAGAAAGAGCCAGACACCAAGGCAGCAGGAAGGGGAATTGCTGCCTAATATCAACTGAGTCCGTATTCGTTTCCTACTGCTGCTATAACAAATTACCACAAACTTAGTGGCTTAAAACAAATGTATTATCTTGTAGTCCTAGAAGTCAGAAGTCCAAAATGGTTCTCCCTGGGCTAAAATCAAGGGGTCACAGGGCTGCATGCCTTCTGGAGGCTCTAGGTAGAATCTGTTCCCTTGCCTTTCCAGCTTCATTCTTTGGTTTATGGCCCCTTCTTTCATCTTCAAAGCCAGCAGCATATCATCTTAAAATCTCTCTGCTTTCCTCATCACCTTGCCTTCCCTCTTAAATGGACCTGTGTGATTACACTGAACCCACCTGGATAATCCAGGATAATCTTCCCATCATAAGTTCCTTAACTTAATCACATCTGCGAAGTCCTTTTTGCCACATAAGGTAACAGTCACAGGTCCCAGGGACTAGGACAGATACATCTTTGGAGGGCCATTATTCTGCCAACCACAGAACCCTATACTGGGACAATGAAAGAGAGACTTACGGATCTGTGATAAAGCCTGGCTCTGGGCCCTGATCCAGACATGTTTACCACAAGAGAGGGTTGAGTTGGAAGAGGATGCAAGGCCAGCATATTGCTCAACTCTAAAGGGTGCCATTCACCTGACTCACTCTACGCAGATGGCCCCCTGTGGAATTTTGCAGTGCACAACCTGACCAACTGTGTTTGGGGCTTTCTATAGTCTGTTGATAGGCAATCATAAAAGGAGAAAGAGAGGAGGGGGTTAGCACACATGTCCAGTTTCTTCACCTGGTGTGGCCAATCAGATTAAGCATTCCTTATCCCTTTGGGCTAGATTCAGTAGACAGAAGGTAGGAAGTGAGTCACTTCCAAATACTAGAAAGTGGGGCAAAGGTTCCTTGCAGAAACACAAAGATAGGGGAAGAAGTTTCTCCTAAGGGGTTATCTGGCTCAAATAATCCAGCTAGAGTTGGCTGTAGTAAGATTCCTCCCCACAGCACAACACATACCCAGCACTCCCTCCCCCCACCCCAAACACTCCCGGACTGACGTAGCCTAAAGACTGATAAGACCAAAAGTTTCTCTCTGACTAAGATCACCCCCTTCCAACCTTACCCACAAAAATGTCCCATGGGGCTGGGCTTTCCCCACCGTGGAGGACTGAGTGAAATCAACATTCTTTACATCTCACCCTGCTTTAGTCCAGCTAACCATACCCCTCACCCCTCACAAGAAGATGGTGTGTAATTTTAGCCACAATTCTCCGCACTACCCAGTACCAGTAACACACAATTTCCACTATCCATTATCACACAGTCTGAGGCATTCCCAACCACCATCAGATGCCTCCCAATGAGTTCCGCAAGTCTTCTGGGGGTTGGGAGTGGGGCTTAGGTATGCTCACCAATGTCCCCCTCCCAGCCACCATTTAGCATTGGCAGCTCTCTTTCTTTACTGCTCCAGCAATGATATCTCCTACCCTTCCTGATGTCTGGGTGTATCATACTGTCTCCTACTTCTCTGATAGTGTTGCAGGCTTGGCCAGCTCAGAGCTTGACTCATTCCACACTCCAAATGTCACCCTGAGGGAGGGACACAGCCTCCAGCCCCTCTCATAAAGGCTACCAAACTGAGCTGCCTTGAGTTACCAGAGTCTGATAAGATTTACTGACATGGTTCCCTTCATTTTTCCTTCTTCTTTATTACCATGGCCTCTTTTCTGAGGTCAGCCTTTGACAGTGATGTGCATTAGGAAGACACAGAGATGATATGCATGTGACTTGAGAACAAGAAGAAAGCTACTTCCTGGATGTGGTCATGGGGTCTTCTCAGACGAATAACATTTGAGCTAAGACCTGAATGATGAGAAAAGGCAGCCGCGCAAAGGGCTTGTAGCAAAAGTGTTCCAGGCAGAAGGAAAAGGTTGTACAAAACTCTGAAACCAGGACAGGCTGACTTTTGTCTGAGGAACAGAAAGGAGGCCAGTGTAACTGGAGCTAAATGACAAGGAGAAGAGTGTCAGGAGACAAGATTGCAAAATAGAAAGGGGTCAGATTATGTAAGGCCTTCTTGACCATGGCAATGACTCCTAAGCGTTTGGGCCTTAGAAACTGTGTAGATGGGATGCTGTTTACTGAGATGGGAAGTGGAAGGGTGATGAGTAGGCTTAGGAAGTGTATGAGATGGAATCAACAGTTCTTTCCATAGAAGACAGTCGGAACTGACCACCAGGAAACATGACACTTTGGACCATTTGCCCAGTATGAGCCGGTTTGAGCAGAGGCCTCTTCTCTGCTCTGATGTTCCTCTGAAAGTGGCTAACTGACACTGTGGCTGCAAAAACTGAAGGAAACTAGCAGACGCAATGACATATAAAATTCTCACTGGCTTCATTATCCTCTCTCCTTCATTAAGTCAGCTAACAGACTCTATCTAAAACATTAAATCAGTCACAACTTAAATTAGATGGTGTTGTGCTTTTGTTGAAAACCTTCTAATGGCTTCCCATAGCACTTAAAATAAAAAGTCTGTACTCCTTATCCAGGTGTTAATTAAGCACTAGCTGCTGTATCAGGCATATCCCCCAATCCAGTGGCTGAACCCTAAAGAAGTTTATTTCTTGCAGCTATAAAGTCCAAACTGGTGTTCCTGATCAATGGGCAGTTTTCTTCCAAGTAGTGATACAGAAATCCAGGCTCCTTCCATCTTATAGCTCTGCTATCTTAAACATGTGGCTTCTAATTCACCATACTGAAGAAATCTCATGAAGGATTGCACTTGGGAAGTTCCATGGGCTAGAACTCAATCACATGGCCACACCTGACTGCAAAGAAGGCTGGGAAATACAGTCTAGCTGAGTGTACAGGAGAATGGGGGAATGGATTTGGTGGACATCTAATGGGCTCTTGCCTACATGCTTACAAAGTCCCTCACAATCCAGCCCTTCCCTACATCTCCAACCTCATCTCCTACCATTTTCTCCCTCACCCACCATGGCTCAGCCACACTGGCCATCTTTCTCTTTCTTGAATACCAAAACCCAAACATTTCAAGTTTTTTCCTGCCTCAGAACCTCTGCACCAGCTGTTTCCCTGGAATCTTGATAGCTGAACTCTGCTCACCTTGCATATCTTTACTTATAAAAATCACCTCCTCTGCCCCACCGGTCCCCAGCCTCTTGCCAGGCCCATCCTTTATCTAACTTTGTTTTTCTTCATATCACTTCTTACTCTCTGAAATTATATTATTTGTTTGCTTATTTATTGTCTCTCCTCCTTACTAAAATGTAAACTCAAGAGTACAGGAAACTGACTCATGCTGTTCTCCATTGTATTCTCTACCAGAACAGAGAGTAGGGGCTCTTAATAAGTATGTGTTAAACAAAAGAATGACTATCACCAGAAATGCTTCCATCAATGGCCTTTCTCAGGAGTTTCAAGGCAGCCTGGAACAGTGGTCAGAGCACAAGTTTTACAGACAGCCTAGAATCAGTTCTGTCATTTCCACATGGCCTGGGATGATAAGGTCATTAGCCTCTCAAATCTCAGTCGACTTAGCAGTAAATTGTAATCATACTGATATTGCTTGGTTTTTGTGAAGATTAGAATTAATGTCTCTAAGATGCCTGAAACTTCATAGTTGCTCAATAAATGGTTGCTGCCTGCAACGGTATGTCAAATATGGACAGAAGGAAATTGTTAAATCGCCCTTCTGGAGGAAATTTGGCAATGAATATCAAAAGCCTTAAAAACATTTTTACTCTTTGACCTAGAAATTCCACTGCACAGGTCTTTCTGATATATTAGCTAATTTCCTAAGTCCTTAGCATATTTCATTATTTTTTGAAGAGCAGGCTATAATTGCAAAACATTGAGACAAATAAAAATGGAATCACATGGACTAATGTCCTTATGATGGTGACTAGAACATCTTAGCTCATTTTCTAGTTTTGAAATGAAACTGATCATGAGTTTTTCTTTAATTCTTTATTTTTCTTAATTTGGCTATGGTTTGGAGTCTGTGTACAATTTTGGTTAAATGAAATATGGTACAATAAAAAAACACTGCACCCATAGCTGTAGAAAGTATGGCAAGATGTCCCCATCTATTGTTAAATGAAAAAGTTTGTAGTGCAATTGCCTTGATTCAAATACTGGCTCCATCACTTACTACTGTGCTACATTATTTAACTTCTCTGTGACTCAGTTTCCTCAACTTTAAATTGGGGATAATAATACCTACCTCACAGGGTTATTATGAAGATTAAGTGAGCCAGAACATGTAAAGACCTTAGAATAATACCTGCACACAGTAGGCTCTCTATTAATATTTCTATTATAATTAATAGTACAGTTTGCTCCGATGTTTATAAAAATCACTTACATATTCTTATATATATGCAATTTACATATCTGTAAAATACAGATTTATCTATATAGAAATCTTTAAATCTTAGTGATTAAGTCTGGGTGGCAGGATTACAGATGATTTCTATTTTCTTCTTTTTGTTTATATCCATTAACTTTTATAAGACGCATGTGTTACATAACATGCTTTTAAAGAATTTTTTATTTTAAAAATATCATTGTTTTTTGACATTCCTAAAATTATATTGCAACACAGTGATGTTCCAGAGTTGATCAACAGTCAGTTAACGAAAGAACATTTTCAGCCCAATGTCTTGTGGATGGGTTTTTGGTGTCAGGTCGAGAGGGAGAACTGCAAAGTTTGCCATTGGCAGGGTTCAGCTGTTGCTCCCATCCTTGGTAAGGTTAGTGAGGGGTCTCCAGAGGCCCATGAACAGGGGGAAGGATTAACCCCTGACCATAGGCAATCTGACCTTGGCTGACTGCTTCATATATGTCATATGGCTATGCGAGGAAGTTCTCAGCTAGTCATTTATGTTCATTCTCTTTAGGCAGGCATTCAAGAGATATTTATTAAATAGCTACTACATACCAGGTCCTGTGTTAAGGATAAAAAAGTTGATTCAGATGTAGTCTCTGCCCTCAAATCTTACAGTCCAATGCCAAAGACAGATGATAGATGATATGCTGTGAGTGGGGGGCAATACCTAGAGCTTAAGCAATGACGTACGTGGGAACAGGAGGACCCTCAGAAAGGCCAATCAAGCCACAGAAGCTATGCCAGAATCTCTTTTCAAGAACTCCTTTTGCTTTTCTTCAGAACCTGTTTGTGGTTGATTCTGAGATTTTATGCCCCATATCTCACCCTCTCCACCCTCAATCCAGGGGAGGACTGGGGGTCAAAGATTGCCCCTGACAATTTTTTTTTCTTTGATACTTGGACAGCCGGCTGAGAAGATGAACCCAATCATCTGCGAATGAAAAGCATTTTGGTTCCACTAGACACAAGCATTCCTTTTTCTGACACAAAAAAATAACCATCAGGTTAATAGCAAATAGAATAAAATGAATAAAAAATGTGTAAAGTACTTTGCAAATTTGATAAAAGGGATCGTAAAAGATTCTGGCCAACAGTGAGCAATACATAAATGTTCAATAACAAGCAATAGCTGGATAGCATTCTATAAACTCACCCCAGAGCCTCAGGCCTCACGCCTCAGGCCAAGCAAACTGCTGTTTCACTTCCTCGTCTCCCAGGAGCCCTGCCTTGCCCCGAAAGGCTGAGCGCTGTCCTTCCCACAGCGCGCTCTGAGTGGTGTTCTTTGCAGCCTTCGCTGCCTGTTCTCCTCAAAAAGTCCTGCAAAACACAGGAAGAACTTCTGAAGCTGTGGCAAGTCAGAAAAGTAAAAGGTTTCTGAAGCCGGAACGTTAGCAATTAATAAGTCCTCATGTCCACCAACATCCTTGCCACCATTCCCATCGTCCTTCTGTCTTTCAACAGATTTTACTGAGCGCCAAGTACACACCAAACGGTGTGTACAAAACTGAGAACTACCTGCCCTCACAGAGCTTCCACCCTGATGGAAGGCGGCAATAAAAACATGTTGGATCATTTCAGAGCATGACAAATGTTATAAAAGAAATAAAACAGGATGATATGGTAGAGCAGGCGCTTGGGAGGGGGTGGAAAACCTTAGAAAAGGAGATGAGAGCCGGTATCTCTGAGGAAGCATCATCGCATTGCCAAATGCTGAGGTGCCACAGCCGGGAGATGCAGGGAGGAGAGACCTCCAGGAGGCATGGACCGCGCAGGCGCGGGCGCAGGCGCAGGCGGAGCCTCTGAGGTGGAAGGCCGTCCGCATGCTGGAGGGGTGGGAAGATCAGGGTGTTTGACGAGTTGTAAACTGCGGGGGGAGAGTAGGAGGTGGGGTGGGAGAGGTAGGAAGGCTCAGATCACGTGGGGCTTGGCGGCAGTGTTGAGGATATTGGGTTTTGTTAGAGCTATTACTAACGGAGTACCTACTGCGTCCCGGGCACATTTACCATCTCTTTAAATCCTCATGGTAACCACACAGGATTGGCTTAATTACCGCCATTTTTTTACATGTGAACAGTACAATGACTAGAGATTACAGGCTGTTTTTTATCTCCCAGTATGAGGCGGAGCTGGAATTCAAATCCACAGCTGACTCCAAAGCCTGGAAAGAATAGGATTTTAGTGGTTACAGTCCCTGCGTGTGTTCCCCTCTCCTCCCTCGTCTTCACACCACCCAACAGCAGCTTGTCTCTCCCCACTTCCCTTGTTCTTTCCCCTCAAACATCTGTGGCATGTGAGCTATTTGAGGGCTAGGGTAAGACAGCCCTCCATAGAACCTTAACATGTATCCCAGAGGCTGGGACTCTGCATCAACAAGCAATTCCAAATGTTAGAGACAAACTCTCCTTTCCACTCCTGATGTTTCCTTCCATGCGGCAAGAGATTGCCCATCAGTGAACTCTCCTGGCCTTTCTGTCTGCTCTCTCACTCCTCCAAGGAAGAAGGGGGAATTTAACCTGGTTGGGAGGTTGAAAGAAAGCCCCCTCTCCCCCCCACCCCCACCCCTTCCTGGTTGGACCATGTTGCCAACATGGGGCATGCACTTTGGTCTCCTATCTTATACCAAGAGGGTCCCAGGGGTAGGCTCTGACCTCACTGGGGTGGGAGGCCTGTGGTTGTCCAGAGCTGTGACTGTGTAAGGCTGTTTATTCCAGGATGTGGTATTAGGACACCGTGTGGTCTGCAATATGATAGACAAATAGCTTACCATCTGCTGGTTTTTTTCTTTTTGAGGAACAAATAGTGGGGGAGAAGGACACTTTGTAGGTGGACAACTATACAACTATTGTCCAAGGGTTTGATGCTATTATTAGGCAATCACTGCATGCCATCGTGATCTCTGAGGCTCTGCTGATGTCCCCTGAGCTGCAAAGAGTTACTCATCTTATTGCTGCTTACTTCCCCAGGTTACTGTGAAGACCACCTGAGATGAGAGAGTGAGTGCCAAGGAGTTCTATAAACCATAAAGCCCTATTATTAAGGATGGGGGAAGAAGATGTTATTAATACAAATATATAACACCCTGGGAGTAAAAGTAAGGCCTCAGAACCAGCAGTAGTAGCCTGGGTCTATGTATAGAGACCCACATATATACCTATATATATGAAATAAAGTTAATAGAGAAAGATTGAGAAAGATTATGTGTGTATGTATTTTTTTTCTTAGAATCAGAGATGTGGAGCTATAAAAGGCCTTAAACATCATTGAGTTCTGTGGGGCCCAAACTGGAGACCAAGTGTGAGAGCAACACTGCTTAGCAGGTGCCAGTTAGAAGCTCTGATTGGCTGTCAGAGCCATCATAAGAACTCCTAAAATGTGATTTGATAATATTATCAAAAATGCTTATGTGTCCAAATCAAAAATAACTGGAAAGGAAGATTGGTTATTCTTTAACAAATAGTTTGTTCAGAAGACAATTTCTTTCAAAACCTGAAGTCCCTGAGAGAAAATGAATAAGAAAAAAGCCTCAGGCAGTAAAACGCGTGAGACCCTGTTCCAGTCCCATCTCATGGAGTCTAATGGAGGTGGAAAATTTGGGGGGCTAGCATGCACAAAACCATAAAATGAAAAATTCAGTTTTCCTAAATTCTCCTCAGAAATGAATAATCCTGAGGACAAGGTCAGAGGGAGATATACCTGTACAAATGTATTTCTTTTTTCTAACTATGTGTGGCTTGAACTTTCAAAAGAACTTTTCAATATTACAGATTGGTTAGCCAACCTTTCTAAATATGGAAACATTCCCATAGAGCCTCATAAAATGAGCATGTACCCAATAGGGTGATGTGGATACTGCAAAAGAGCAAAAACACCAGCCTCCTCCATCCTGCTCAGACTTGGCCGAGAGTAAGAAGAAGGGCTGGCTGGGCCCGTTCACCCAGTCCACCCATGTGACATACACACATTTGCAGATGGAAACATCTAAATGCTTACTGCCATTGATTGCTTATCTGCTGATCTGCTCCCCACCTCCAGGCCAAAATCTCCTTGTTTACCACTGTATCTACAGTACCCAGTTCATTGCTTGCCATACAATAATTACTCCATAAATGCTTGGTGAATTAAATCATTTTTATATGTTTTTGGGCACCTCGTATGTGCTAGGGGTTTAACAGACTCTCTAATTACATTGTCACATGGACATATCACATGGGGCATACTTATACTGAAAAAGAATTATCTTAAATTCTAATTTAACTGGCCATCTTGCATTTTAATTTGCTAAGCCCTGCAATCCCACACCCTTAGGATGTGATAAAGGCTAGCAGTGGGCCAGGAGGCTGTATGGCTTAGTGGTAAAACAAGCAGGCTTTGGTGTCTGCATGCCAGGATTCAAATCCCTGTTGATTATATGAACTCAAGCAGTTGTTTAGTCTCATTCTATGCTTCAGTTTCTTCAATTATAATATGAGTATAGTAATAGTCTCTATCTCATAATTGTTAGGACCAGATGAGTTATGTGAGCAAAGTACATTGGACAGAATGTGTCTAAATAGATACAGGAAGTGAGTTTTGGGCAAAGGACCCTGTCCATTATCTCATAACCCCTCCTGACTGATGTCTCAACAGGCTGTGGCCAGGATTCCTCATGTTACCATTGACCCTCTGTATTTCATAATCATTACTATTACTAACAATGATTAATCATAATGGCAGTAATTATAATCATACATCCACTGTATTTTACAATGTATGAAAACAATCTCCCTTACATTATCTCATGGTCTCAGGATACTTACCTCAGAAGTCTGATGTGAATATTAGTTGAGGTCAGGTGTGTCAAACACCTGGTCCAGAGAAGGTGTTCAACATCCCATGTGCTTAATTCCTATACTCAACTGCACAGCCCTAAGTGTGCAATAAATATTGATGGAATAAAAAATTCTTGTCAGTGCCACTATATAACCCTCACAGATGGCTGTTATTGAGGGTTACCCCAAAGCACTTTCAAATCAGGGTTTCCTTGCTAAAGGGTCTGAACTTGGCTTGTTTCCATCTAACCTGGCCCTCACACCAACTTAATAACTCAAACCTCTTTGGTGGGTACTGTTCCAGAAATCTTGAGTCATGAAGCAGGCTCCAAGTGAGACCTCTTCTGTTCTTCCTGTTGTTGCCTTGGCTTGGAATTGGAAGGATATGGAACAACAGGAGGAGCTGTACCACGAATGCTAAATGGAGCTTGGAATGCTGAATGCACAAGGTGAATCCCATACCCCAAGGAATGCTGAGGTTGGTGTCCATTGTGTCCAGTCAGAATCCACTCACCTTAGGGAGCAGGAATCCCAGGTATCAGCCTGGGTCCTCCAGAGAAACAGAACCAACAGGATATATAAATATATAAATATATATATATATATTAGTTTATGTGTGTGTGTATATATAGAAAGAGACAGACAGGCAGACAGGCAGGAGGCAGACAGATTTATCATAAGTAATTGGCTGATGCAATTGTGGAGCTGGCAAGTCCATGTACGGCAGGCTGGAGGTTGGAAATTCCAGTGAGAGTGATGTTGATTTCTTGACTCTGAATTCCTTAGGCTGGAAAGTCAGGAAGGAATGGAGGGTGTAGTCTGAAGGCAGAATTCCTTCTGATTCCTGGAACCTTTAGTTCTTGTTAATAAAACCTCCAACTGGTTGGACGAGGCCCACCGCATTATGGATGGTCCTTTATTTAAGGTCAGCTGGTTGTAGGTGCTAATCCCATCGATGAAATGCCTCCACAGTAACAACAAGGTCAGTGTTTGACCAAACAACTGGACACCATAACCCAGCCAAGTTTACACATAAAATTTACCATCACACCAAGATGCTGCCCCATTTTCTTTACAATGCTTGGTGAAGGACAGCAAAGGGGTGAAGAGAGGCAATATCTGGTGAGTGGGTGGGCAGGGTAGAGAGAAAGGTGAGGTTCCCAATGCTGGTCTCTCTACAAAAAGGGGACCAATTCAGAACAGAAGTCAGGAGGCATATTTCACCAAAGAAGAGCAAAATTGAAGTTCTTCCACGGCCAGGCCTCCCAAGCAAATGGGTCAAAACTGTGTCTTGCTGGCTCCTCCTTCCATTCAAACTGTGTTCCCAGAGTCCTCTGAGCCAAGGACCAAACAGGACCCTTCCCGCCCCTTATTTCCACAGAAGGCATCTGAGCCTTGGCTTTCATCCAGCTGAAGACATGATGGGTATGACCTGGGTTCAGGTTTTTGCTCTGCCCTTTACAAGCTCAGGACCTTGGGATAGTAGCTGCACGTTCCCAGGCCTCGGCTTTCTCATCTATTAAATGGGGATAATAATAGCTCCCTACTCAGTTGTTACATGCTTAAATGAAACAATATTGGATAGCTTGTCATTTGTCATGGGTCATTTTGTAGTGGTTTGGCATTTGAAGCTTCTGGGCCTGTGACCCAGGTCAGGGTAACCAGACCTGCCCATGATTTTGAATCCGAAAGTAATGATCCACAGAATCAGTGATCATGGAGAATTCGTTTTGGCAGTACTGACCGAGATGATCCTATTTTCTAGGGCAGCAATGTCCCCTGGCAGTGCCCAGTGACCAGAACTGACTCTAGTGACAAAGCAGCAATGATTCAGTGCTCAGCCTTGGCAGCTGCAGTCTCAATAGACAGGCTCTGTGGCTCAATCTTGGCTGAGTTCTGGTCACCCTGCCTCCTTTATATTCCCAACTGTTTTTCCAAGTCTTGTTCTCCAGCTTTCCTGGAGACTGGGAGCTCCTCCGTATCTTTTCCATAAGTCTCGTTTCTGCTTAGGTCATCCAGAGTGCCTTTCTGTTGCTGGAAACTCAAGGCCCTGAACAGTAGTCAAAAGGACTTGCCACAATATGAAATCAGCAGCAGGTGTGTGGTCTGTTTATTTTCCTCTGTGTTAGTTTTCTATTGCTGTGTAACAAATTATCACAAATTATCAGCTTTAAACATCTATTTTTTTTAATCTCACCATCCTGTAGGTCAGAAGTCTAGCACAGCCTGGCTGGATTCTCTGCTCAAGGCCTCACAAGGTCAAAATCAAGGTGCTGGTAGGGCTGCATTCTAGGGAATGACTTGCTTCCAACCTCATTCTGGTTGCTGGTAAAATGCTGTAGGGCTGAGGCCCCCATTTCCTTGGCATGTGGCCCTTTCCATCTACAAATCATCAGATCCTTCTCATGCTTTGAATCTTTTTCACTTCCCATCTGCCTTCCACTTCTGCTGTTACGAGATCGTGTGATTACATTGGGCCCATCCGGATAAGAAAAGGATAACCTCCTCATCTTAAAGTCAACTGAGTAGTAACCTCAATTCCATCTGCAAAGTCTCTTTTGCCATGTAAAGTAATATTCACAGTTCCGGGAATTGGGATGTAGAACCTTCTTGATGGTCATAATTCTGCCTACCACACGCCACTTCCCAAAGACCCTGGTAGACCTCAATATTCCCCCCTTGAAAAGACTGTTGGTATTACCTAGGCAATTTTTTGAAGTGAGGTCCAATCTGAGTTTTAGAAAGATGGTGGCAGTGTTTGGGGTGAATGGAGAAGAAACAAAGCAGTCCGGGAAATCAGCTTGGAAAATATTAAAAGAGATGAGGTGAGAAGTCATGAGGGCAAAACCAGAAGAGTGGCAGTGTTAGCAGACATGAGACATTTCAGAAGTGAAATCAGGAGTAGTTGAGAAACCAGCTGGAAGTGGAGGGAGGGAAGGGGAAAGGCGAGGTAGAAAGCAAGGCTGACTCTGTCCTGGGCATCTGTTGCCATTAAGCAAAGTGGAAACCCAGGAGAAGTGGATTTGCTGAGGCGGGGGTGGGGGCAGTCAAGGAAGAAAGCGATTCTGATTTGCACGTGTTCAGTTTGAGAGGCCTGAAGAACATCAAAGTGAAAATGTGTTCCTGTGACCTAGGAGGAGGCAGAGGAAACTTGAGAAAACAAAAACTAATAACAAAACAAAACAAAACAAAAAAACAGTGAAAGCAAAGGGGAGAAGAGGGAGGAGGAACTCAGAGAGAGAGAAAAATAGAGAGAGAGGGAGGAAGGATGAGAAATGTCGAAAACTCATTGACAGCACTGCTAGGAAGCCAGAGTTTCCTGGCTGTGACTGCTCCAAACACGTTCCTTTAAATGTCCATCTGCTCCATAGTCATATATGTTGGCTTCTGCTTCCAATGCACAGGGCTTTTATGCTTCCATGTGAAATTTCAGCCCAGCATAGGCCTGCTGTCCTGATTTTGCAGAAACAAAGGCTGCTTTGGGACTTCATGGAACTCCAGATGGCATTCTGGGATTTCTGCCCACATGCCTTATGCGTCTTGGGCCCGAGAGGGCACCACCACCC
>JAQZBX010016610.1:0-30637 GCA_029593785.1 Cabassous unicinctus | reverse complement strand
GAATGAGGCATAGTTAAGAACGATAGAGGCAGCCTGGAAAAAGACAATCCTTCTGACCGGTTGCATTCAGCTGAGCTAAAACCTCAGCAGATATCAGCAGCAATCTTGTTTCAGCATGTGGCAGCTGATTTTTGTGAGAAGGCACCTCTTAAGGTGCCTCATTTTGAAATTTTCAAGGTTTTGGAACTGTAAACTTTTCCCTTAAATAAATCTCCATTATAAAAGCCAACCCCATTTCTGGTACTTTGCTTCAGCAGCTCTTTGGCAAATTAAACAGTTCTTTGTCCTGGTTCCATAAGAATAGCATCTCTTTTAGTGGAAATTACACAACGGCATCACCTGGAACAGGAGCCTCACAAGACTGATGATTGTGCTTCCTAAAATCAAGGACAACATGCCTCATTACCTCCAGGTTAAGAAACGTGGTCAAATCACAGCCATACACAAATTCCTAATTTGAGAGGCAATAGGCTACACACAAAGTACATTTGTAGGGCTTCATTAATATGAACTGTGTGAACTGGGAGAACACTTTTTAGGGATAGATATTGATAGTGTTAGACTTGGGTGATGGGCAGAATTTATTTCTGGGGAAGGGAGAATATATTAAATAAGGACTTGGCATTTACTGTTCCCATAATATAGATAGTCATATCCTTGGAGTTTGGGCAGGATAATGGGTTATAGCAAATAACACAAATATGTGTGAACTTCCTGGGTGAAAGAAAGTTTGAGAAATGGTTCATTTACCAGAGGAACTGTGCATTGGGGGAAGAAGGCTACTCAGACATTATTAGTGTTGTTGAGTATAACTTCTGATATGTCACTCATACAAGAGGACTTCAAACACTATTGTAACACTCCAGTTGGAGTGGAGGCTCATTAAGACCACATTATGAATTGAGTTTTGCTTCAAGACTGTTTCAAAGTAGGTTTAGTATTTCCCCATTGTTCAAATGTTTAATTGGAAGAAATATACTTAGGACCTGGAAGAACCCTCTTACTCATTCTTCTGAAATAATAACTCTTATATCACAGAAAAGATAAAAAATATGAAGAAAAATCATGGATGTCAGAGATAATAGCTATCATTGGTTTGAAATATACAAGGTCCCTGTATTAGTCAGCACAAAGGGGTGCTGATGCAGAATACCAGAAATTAGTTGGTATTTATAAAGGTTATTTATTTGGGGTAGAAGCTTACATTTACCAGGTCAGAAAGCATAAAGCACCAAAATCTGTTGCCACATTTTGGAGCAAGTTGCCTGCTGATGTCTGCCAAGAGTTCAGGTTTACTTGGTTCCTCTCTTCCTGGAGCTGGTTTTTCCCCAGGCTCAGCTGCACTGCTTGCTCCACAAGGCCAACTGTAAACAATCAGACAATTGGCTTGGTCTCTCTCTCTGGGGTTTGATTCTCTCCAGACTCAGCTGCTCTGCTCCTCTGCATGCTTACTTCATGGGAATCCAGTATTAAAACTCCAACTTCAAAACTCAAAGAAACTCCTCTGCTCTGCCCTGTGGTTTTCTCTGTGAGTCCACACTGACCAAGGGGGAGGGGATTCAACATCCTCCTGACATAGCCAAATCAAACCCTAAATCATTATTTAATTAAGTAAGAGTGAAACCTCTGTATCCAATACTATTTAATGGACAAACAGGCCAGTTTACAAACATAATCCAACATCTATTTTTGGAATTCATATATAATACCAAACCACTACAGTCCCCATGATATCACCATTGGAATAATTTGTCTGGCTCATCCAACAAATAGATGAATTGTAGCATATGGCTAAGAACTACTATAATATTACACATGTGGTAGCCCCAATATAAACTATGGTGTAAGTAATATTAACTTGATTAAAGGATCAGAGTTTCTAGAACCTGGGTGGTGGTTCTGAAATTGTGAATGAATTTTTCCATAACCCCATGAAATGACTAAGCAAATGAAATTCACCTTTACGTGGCAAAAACAACAGCATTTTGCCCAAGAACCATATTATCTCCTGTCATTTTTTTTTCATAATAGAATTCTAAGGGATTTCTTCTTATCAAAATTATGCAAAATATTAGTATGTTCCACTATATTGATACCATCATGCAAAATAGACTGGTGAGCAAGGCCATATGAAAGAGAACTGAAGTATTTGAGTCAATTGTCACATTTATGAATGAGGCCTCTTGGACCATCTACCCATTTAAGCTGTCAATGCGTTTCCAAGTGAGACCAGCAGAAGAACCACCTAGCTTTATCCTGCCCAAAATGCAGAATCATAAGAAAATACTTTTGTTTTTGTTTTTTTCAACTAAATTTTGGTGTTGTGATTTCAAACCATTAATGTTTTAATTTCATGTTGTGGCTTTGTGTTACTAATTTGTGATTTGTTTTGTTTTCTAGCACACATTAATAGGTAATTTAAACGTGACTATTTACACAAATTTCAGAAATTTGAAAATAAAGATCATGAACACATTTCAGATTCTGCCATATGATTAAAGTTCTTAGAAGACCTGTGGTCTAGGACATGAAAACATAACCTCACACATGCAAAAAAAAGGAATAGTTATTGTGTGATGCCTCCTACCATTGGAAAATAGACACAGTACTCAATGGTTCTTTGTATTTTGGAAGCAACATACAGTGTACATGGGAGTGTTATTCTCAATCAGTGCCTGAGAAGAATGCCAATTTTCTGTGGGATCCACTGAAAAAAAGTAAATAAGAAATAACTCAGACTTTTATTAGGTGAAGATGAGGGTTACCTGAGCAGTTAAAAACCTGAGTGCTAACAGCTGAGTGTGGGGAGATCTAGCCTGGGTGGAAGAGGAAGTAGATGAGCATCATTTATGGTCCTAAGACCAGCTGCAGCAATAAGGACTGCAGCTTGATTTTTTAACCCACTTTGTATCATTTTTAGCAGAGTAGAAAGTGTACTTGAATAGTTTGACTTGACCAGCTCCTTGCAAGGAAAATGGATTTACCCTTAGAGCCTTCAGAAGAACACAGTTCTGCCAACACCTTGATTTCAGTTTACACTCAAAGGGTTTGCTCTCAAAAAGTAAAAGAAAGAGTGGAAGCTAACACTACAAGTCACCCACCATAGGAAGAAACTAGAAAGAAACACCTTCATGTTTTTTTCTCCAGGAATCAGCAGACACACAATTTAAAAGAAAAGCAGTGAACCCTAGTACTATTAATTACACTATTTTCCAATCAAATGGAACTTTTTAAAAGAGTGGAATAGTTCAAAGTCAACACCTGAATATCCCCAAAACAGAGTTTTATAGATAGATATAGATTTAGATATATACATAAGTTAATTGGATATAAAAGATATATTTAATATAATCAGATAAATCTAAATTTTTGATGAAATGATTTGAATTAGTGTTAAAGCTCTTAATGTGAGAATTCATTGGGTTTTAAATTTCACAAAGAAAAAATTTTAAAATTATTTTAAAGTGAAAAGTCAAAAGGAGATTAAAGCTCATTGTTAAGTCTTTGAAATATTTCTGGCTATGGAATAAGACTTTGGGGAATTGTTTTCCCAAGGTCATTATTATTTTGCATCATTCTCTTTAAATAGACCTTGTAAAAATCAGAGAAAAGGCCATTCATTGCCAAAGATGCGGTGAGATGGTAGATCTCAGTAAGTAAAAGACAGAACCAGGACCAACAAAGACTGACTCCTACCAGCCCTTGAATATGTGGGTACTAACTATTCACAAAAAAATTCCAAAGAATCTGTGTAACTAATTATTATAAAGCAATTCTGAAGGCACAGTTCCTACTTTATTTTGATCAGCTCCTCAAATTATCTCAGTGAGAGAGAGACAAAGCAAAACTGAAGTACTAGAAAATACTGGTGAGATTTTCTTCGAAATCTGTAACTTATAATATATATAGAAGTTTTATGGAAAAAGGGAATTCAATTAAATTGCTATATTTTTGAGTACATGTAATATATTTACAAGAAGTAATGACAGTAAATTTAAGATGAAGCTTATAAGATAATAATGTGTATTCTTTCATGACTATGATATAGAATAGCAAGATTGTGAATAAGAAAATGCCGATCTAAATCTTGATCCTTTCAAATGAAAGTGAGACATTATCATGTTTGAGACTCTCAGAAAGTAGAGGAAAGAATCATTTGAGTTGGATCTTTATTCAAGGGGAAAACAGGAATCCTTTCTTCTCCTCTAAGTACTTGTGGTATGGACAATGTGTCACAATTCAGGCCAGTACATAAATGTCCAGTTTCTGCTGAATGAAATTCAGCAAAAAATTCACAGTTGTCAAAAACTTCTATGATTGGAGCTCCCTAACATGAAGGGCTCCCTCAATGGAAAAAAAGTATTTTTTTTTTTAATTTCAGAAGGAAAAGCCAAAGGGGATTCGGCATGTAAAAGCAGAGGGATGTGCTTGAGCTGCAACTCTGCATTATGTCACTATGGCTAATATTATTTTGCATTGCATAAGAGAAGGCACACTTTTAGCTACTACTCCACCCACTCTAACTTGCAGATCCCGGGACATGCAGCCTCTAAGTTTCCCCCAAAACTGGAAATTCTAGGCATAGTGCTGCAAAGGTTTAGCTTATAGAATAGAGTCCAGTTAAAACTGTTACAAATTTACTGTTAGACAGTAAATTTGACATGATGTTCAGGAGGTGTGGCCTAAATGGATAAAATTCCCAATGATTATAAGACACTGTATAACCATAGCTGAACATATAATTAGAGGAATCATTTATATCTATGGCTTGATTTGAGGAAGCATGATGAAAACCCTTTAAATCAAAACTATTCCACAACCTATTTCCACCCAAACATTCCAGTGACCATAATAGAGTCCCTGAAATACTACCATTGAATTCTCCTAGACCCATTTAAATTATCTTTCAGTGATGTTCTTTTGCAGAAACATTTAATTCATCTAAACTGAAAGAATTAAAATAAGTTAACATGAAAATTGAAGGGTTAGAAGAATACATGAAGAAATGCTGGATGGCTTTTTTTTTTTGGTCAACATACAAATGATTGAAAGCCAAGAACAAGGCAAAGTAAAGCCTGGGGATTCCTCAAACACTCCCAGTTTGAATATGTAGAAATTACTAGAGACTTCACTTCTCAAACTTTCAAATCAAACAGATTTGCTTTGTCTGCAGATAAATTTTTATTGCTTTATCTTCTCTCATCTCTACCTCTTTATGAGGAATATATGGCTATTTCAGGCTTATAAGTGATTTTATATCATGGTAGAAATAACTCTTAGAATTATAGAGATGATAGTGAAATAAAAAGTCACCAATTGCACAAATAGGGAAACAGAAGCCCTAGGACATTAAATGATTCAATAGAGATTATTGCTCAATCAGGTTTGTATGAATTGGTTTGTATAATTTTGATTCTCTTTTTACTCTACTATAATGTCTCCTCACTGCAAAATGCTTGAAATCAAGTAGCATTAAACTGATGTAACCAGAAATCTGAGTTTCATAAGTAGGAGAACCTGCAAAATCACTCAGTCTCAACTACTTCTGTCCTGACTGATGAATGCAATGAGGAGGCGTGACTGTACTCAGAGAAACTGTGAGCATATGTTTCCTTGTCTGTTTCAAAAAGAGGTGGACATTTCCAGATATAGAAATATTACATATCCCCAAATGCAAGCTTTTTTTCAAAGTTAGCTTGATTGTCTTATACATAATAAAATCTAAATAAATATTTCGGAAAAAAATCAGGTGATTCAACCTTAAACATAGGGCAGGAATGTGGGATTCTTAGATGGGTGACTTAGTGACATAGATGATTCACTTTATCTATTTGGATATTGCATCCTCATCTGAAGTGAATGAATGGACTGTTGTATAGAGATAAGATGATTAGAATAAATGTCCTCCATTTCTTTAAGTATTTGTACCAAGCAACAGTAAGTACACATTTTCCATTATCCGCTAAAGTGATTATCTGATTGTTCAACTTTAGAAACAATGATTTGTTCCATTTTATGTTTTCTTTCAGATAATTTAATTCTCTCTTGGGAATTTTCCCTGTTGGATTAATTCCATGGAAAAAATCAACAATGTAACTGAATTCATTTTCTGGGGTCTTTCTCAGAATACAGAGGTTGAAAAAGTTTGTTTCGTGGTGTTTTCTTTCTTCTACACAGCCATTTTTCTGGGAAACCTCCTCATTATGCTGACAGTTTGCACTGGCAACCTTTTCAAGTCTCCTATGTATTTTTTCTCAATTATTTGTCTTTTGTGGATATTTGTTATTCCTCAGTGCCAGCTCCTAAGATGATTGTTGACTTATTAGCCAAGAGAAAACCTATGTCCTATGTGGGGTGTATGTTGCAGCTTTTTGGGGTACATTTTTTTGGTTGTACTGAGATCTTCATTCTTACTGTAATGGCCTATGATCATTATGTGGCCATCTGTAAACCCCTACACTATATGACCGTTATGGACCAGGACAAATGCATCAACATGTGGCTTGCAACCTGGATAGGTGGGTTCTTACACTCCATTACCCAGGTGGCTCTTGTGGTCCCCCTACCCTTTTGTGGACCCAATGAGATTGATCACTACTTTTGTGACATCCACCCTGTCCTAAAACTTGCCTGCACAGACACATATTTTGTTGGTGTTGTTGCGACAGCCAACAGTGGGTCCACCACTCTGGTGAGTTTTGTTACCCTGCTAATCTCCTATACTGTCATCCTGATAACCCTGAGAAAGCAGTCAGCAGGGGGCAGGCACAAAACACTGTCTACCTGTGGCTCCCACATTGCTGTGGTCATCAACTTATTTGGTCCCTGTACTTTCATGTACATGTGCATCAATACTACCTTTTAAGAGGATAAATTGGTGGCTGTCTTTTACACCTTTATCACCCCTATGTTAAATCCCCTGATTTATACACTGAGAAATGCAGAAGTAAAGATTGCAATGAAGAAACTGTTGGACAGTAAACACTTCTGGGAGGCTAATGGCAAATAGTTTGAAGTAATAATACTTTAAGTTAATGACCTAAAATTTTCTCAGCCTTAATTAACTCATCTCACAATGAAGATAATAATAACAACCTCACAGAGTTTTTGGAAGGAACAAATTAGAAAATAACACAATTTACAGATGTAAAGTAATGTTTACCATCATTTTTATTACATTCACTTTAATCTTTAATAATCAGATAATTTTTCTAAAATATCTAAACCAGGGAAATTTTATTAAAGGAAGAATATCATCAGGACCTCATTCAATATTATTGTATTCCCTTCCCAATTCTTACCTTTTTGTGATTTTCTTTACAGAGTGAACATCTGCTGTGACATTGTAGGCCCTCATTTTGTGCATATTACGTGAAAGGCAGAATACATAAAACTAGCAGGGTTCTGAACTGAAGCATTGCAATATAAGTGCCTCCAAATACAGATTCCTGAGATAACCAAACCTAGCAAGCTTGGAAATGAAAAGGGGAGGAGTTAGTAGAAAGTTAAAGGGATGAAACAAATTTAAAAGACAAAAAACCTGTTATTCTCTGGTGAAAGAAAAAGACTTTTCCTTTCTCTTGGGCTCAATTTCTTTGCCCATTCAAGGACATTGGACAAATTTAGCTTTAAGATCTCTCTCGTAAATGTAACTCCCATGAACATGCTTCTGTTACATGGACTTTAATCTTTACCACCACTCTGTAGCCAGAATCCCTATTAATACAATAGGACTGATAGGAAAATTGAAGAACTGAAGAAAAGCAGTCAAAGGTGAAGAATATGTTACTGTGAGTCAAATCAACCAGGTAAAAACAATTACTGTCAGGAATTGTTGGTAAACCATATTTATTCCAATGTTTGAACTAAACAGCTTTAATGAATATAGTGAGCCATTTCTTACCACTTTGTTGATGAGCCTAATCAGAATTTCCTGCTCTGAATTCCAGAAATACTACTTCTGGAGAAACAAAGGTATGCCTTCTCATGTGACCTGACACTTGCCCCAGTGATATGTTTTTCCTTCACCATGAGACACACCTGTGCCTTATTTCTCTAGCAGGTGAACTTATCACTGACTACCCCTTGCCATTGTCCCATTGCCTTCTCCACAAATCACATTATCCATTTACTGTTTACATGTTTATGGTTTGGTATGTTTGTGTGCATGTGCCTCCAAGGACTATACATAGTTCATGCTTAAGAAATGTATGCATCTGTTGAAAAATTGAAGATAGGAAAGATCAAAAGCAGCAAGAACTCTGGTTTAAAAGGTATACTCAAAAATCAAAATCATTTGCCCTAGGATCACACAAATACATGGCCATTGTTCCAGTATTACTTCCAGACATTACTCCCTGGTGCCTATGGGTCTCCATTTCCTCAATTTTGAGATGAAGACCACATTAGAGCTTCTTCAGCCTGTCTGACAATTGAAATCACCCTGAGAGATTTTTGAACAGATAAGAGAACCTAGAATAAGATATTCTGATTAGGTAGACTAGGGTTAAGAAGTATATAAAAATCTGTATTTTTAAAATTTCTCTATAATAATTTTTATATAGCCAGTGGCCCCTGTTCAGGAAACTTGAATTTGGAATTATTCGGACTAGAACTTTAAATTTCTCAGAGCTTAAGAGGTTGGTGAGTCATTGGAATCCAAAGATCTTTACTTTGGTTATATAGCCCCAACTGCTCTGCTTACCAACACCAAGAGAGCTGAAATTGAACTGGACTAAAAAAACAGAAATAAATAATGTTACACAAGACCCATCCCCTTATGCTTTTGCTCTAAAATATTAGAAATGGGGGGTAAGTATTACTGATCCTGCAGGTCTGAGGTCCCTAAGATTGTAAAAGCTGCTAAGTTCATGACTCAAAAGGCTGGAAAGGGAGCAAGTGAAATAGAACTCAAGATTCCACCAGTGATATTAAAAACTTTTTCTCAGTCACAAAAGTTTCTCATAGTCAATCTCCATCAGACAAACATAGAGTGTCTCCTCTTGCTTCTTTGGAAGGTTATGACATAGAATGATGAGAACTCAGACTCTCCCCAGTTTCAGGGAGCAAGTCTGATCAACAACAACAATTTATTCCATAGATGTATAATAATAACCACAGCTGCCAGCTTTTTACCTTTCTAATATTGCTGCCAAAAGATGGGGGATTGACTTTATGAAAAAGAGGCCTTCATTAATGAAAATAAATGGCACTATTTCTCATTTTCCAGATGAAGAAATATATTTCATACTGCAAAACAGTGAAAATATATCTCCTTGTGCCTTCTCATTAGTGGTTATACTTCTGTTCTTTGAAGCATAAAATATTTTAATCACATTTCCCTGAAACACTCAATTCAATATAAAACTATAGCTTTCATATTCCTCCATACGGAATCTCTTTTAATCATTTAAATATATCCAGGAGATTAAAAAATTTCTCACATATCAAGTTCTCCAGAAAAATCACGATTTGTGTATTGCCTGAGTGGGAATGCATCATTTTGTCACTGCTCTAATGTTTCCAGGCATTGCATGGCGACCAGCTTTGAATAAAATATGACCTTATATTTTATGCATGAGAAGAATGAGAGTTATATGGAGTGTACCTGAATTCAGACTGAAGTCTGTGATTATTCCCAGCCATGCTCAACTTAGTGTACATGAACCACATCTAATCCACAGCCACATGTGCAAGAATTAAACCCTTGTTGAATAAGCCATGAGTATTGAATTATCTAGTTACACAGCATTACTGAATGGAATATTACAAGAATGGCAAGGTTAAATTGTGGAAGAGGGGATTTCGAGGCATGTTCTTGGATTTATAGAGTCTCACATATACTTATTGTGAAATACTTTGCAAGGAGAAGTGAAAAAAAAAAGAAAATTAGAATGGATTTGAGGGATAGCACATTATTTTGATTATACACATAAAAGCCAAATTCTAAATATCTAAGTGAGCAGCCAGCCTATCTTACACTATTTTTTCCAGGGATAAGATATAGGAAGAAAACCATGCTTGGATAGATTCCCTCTCATCTCTCCCTTGTTGATAAGTTATAGGAAGAGATTTAAGAAAAGATAATGCATGACATATTCAACTGAAACTAAATAGGCAATTTTTCGTATTAATCAAATGATAAGTGATAAAGATGGGATTTACGCATCCAGCATAGCAAAATATTTATACTATTAGAGATGCCTTACAGCTTTAAAAGTAGAATAATAGCTTGTATCTAATGCACATTCCAGTATTGGGCTAAACATTGCACAGGGCAGAATCTCTCATAATATTTATATTATATCCCCCTTTATCTCTTTCATCCACTATTTTTCCCAAAATATACTGGATTTCTCACAAGTTCCATATGCTTATGTGGTTTCTCCACTATCCTACTTGATATGTCATGGGTGCTAGACTACTGTTATTCTGATTTGACATTAAATATTTTTGTTCAATGAGTAAAGTACACTGGGTTTACTAGAGAAAAGAAGGAAATAAACCAATGAAAATGAATGATTTTTTCAAAGTAGAAGATTTTGCACTTACTTTCAAATTCAAGTTTAAAATAGTCTAATAGTAATGCTTGGCCAAAAATTTTTAACATATTTCATAATGGGGATCTGTGCACTACATCTTTTCCTAGAGATGGAGTTGATATTTTATTACTTAAATCGTATATTTTTTCACAAGGTATGATTATATTATAATATATTTATCAATTTTCCTCAACACTGGTGGTCATAATGTCCACGTATAAATTCTAAATGTATCACTTTTTAACAAATCCAATTACTTTTTGTAACTATATATTTTCCAACAGTGGAACCCTATTCTTTTTAGGGATTGATCACTGAGAAATAAGAATGGTTCCTGGAAATTTTCCTTCCTTTTTTAATTTATGTTATTGACTTTGATCTGTATTTGCTTCATTATCACAAGTTTTTCTTACAACTTTTGGAACTAGATTTTCTTTTGCTACCACTAATACATTTCATTTCTGGCTTTAGGGAACAATCTTCCCCCATACTGCTTCTTTGTGCCTGCTTTACTACATCCCTTTTTCGTTCAAACTAAGTGGGGAATCACTGAATTTGTCTGTAAAGGCTCTGGTGTTTCAATAACATTTAATGGAATCTCTCTTGCCCTGGTCCTGGAATCTTGCCACATTTGTGAACCACAGAGAGTCAGTGGTTCACAAATGTGCCCCTTGCCCTTTTGAGAGAGGCCTCAATTATACAAGCTTGTCACTCCATGAATGTTTGACCAGAAATGTACCTGGCCTTAGGATTTCTTTTCACTATTTCTAACCTTGTATGAAACATGATGCTATGAATTGTGGGATCTTCCACCTGTGAGAACATGAGGGGATCAAACGATGCAACTCAGTATTCCCATGGGAGTTTATCTTCATGGGGTGAATATTGAGAAAGGAAAATCAAAAGACAGGAGACAACCAGACACACAATTCTCTTTCATTTTAACACTTTCATACATATTATTAATGTGCAATATTTCTTGCCTGCCTTTCTAAACATGCCCATTAAGACACAATAACTCAGCCATGTTTGATGTGAAGTTCTTGCTGGCTCTCTCACACTTCCCTTTTTATTGCTTTTCCCACATCACTGCTTCCCTTCGTTTTTGTTTAAGCCTGGGATGATTGGTATTAGTGCAGCTTATGTATGTTTGGATATTAATTCAAGAAAGCAAAGTATAGAAAGAAGGGCTCCAGGTAGCAACCTATGAATAAAATCCAAAGGAAAAAATAAAGAAGAATGAAACAAGACATTAACAAGGATGGGATGACTAAAAATGCTAGGCAAGAAACACAGATACAGAAACAAAAAAAGTAGGTGAAGGTAAATTTTAATATTAATGTACTGATGCTAGTGGCTATGTTTATTTTTGCTTATAGCAGGGTTCATGTTTTAATAAACTTGACACAATGCAAACATCACTTGAACAGGGTTTGTAATGAGTAGCAGAAAGCTTTTCAGATCATTTGCTTTCTAAATAAAAATGGTTTCTGGCAACACATTTCCGTTAAGGCATTCTTGATCTTAAATTTTCTCAGCATGTAGATCAGAGCGTTGAAATGGGGGCAATGATGGTGTAGAAAAGAGCAAACACTTGATCTTCTGGAAAAGTTGTGGTTGGTATAATGTAAATAAAGAGAACAGACACAAAGAACCGAACCGCATGGCAAAGAGTTGTGCCATGCGGCTAGTATAAGATATTGTGCTTCTTTCTGTCACCAAGTCTGCAATTAGCTTGGGTCTCACCTTTGAGGTATAACATACATCTGAGAGAGCAAGGTAATTAAGGAAGAGATACATGGGTTAGTCAATAAGCTGATTGCATTTGATAGAAATCATTATCAGCAAGTTTCCTATCCAAATAGTTTTGTAACAAGATAAGGATAATAGAAAGCACAAATATTTAATTTTCTTGTTCTGGGAAAGTCCCAATAAATATAATAAATTCAGTGACATTATTGGTGGCTTCCACGGTCTAATGCAGTTAAATGCTCAAAAGTTTACCTGAGAAGAGTGACATGTCAACATCAGAAATATTACTAAGCATGCTGTGAATCAGAGTGAGTATTGTAGAAATAAATTATTGTATTTAATCATCTGTGCTATACTGTATTTTAAAGTAATTAATGCTAAACCTTACATGACTAGGCTGACCATATATATCAGATTATTTCGGAAAAGGAAAGGGAAAGATTTTAATGGTTGCCCTTGCTCAGGGAATTAAGCAAAATGTGCATCCACTGTGTGGATGGGATGCAAAGGCAAGCGTAGTTAAGATGCATTACTTGTTCTGGTGTAATTTGCCTTCCTGATAGCCAGGTCTAGGTTGAAATGAGTGTGGTGAGTTGTACAAGAATACAAGTTAGGATTCTGTCTTTATTTGAAATCTTGATATTTTATTTATTGTGTAATTTTGCATTATTTTTAAATATTGCATTGAATATAATTTATCTTAATTATTAAATTGTTTGCACTCAATATGAGTATCTCATTGGCCTCACCCAAGGTCTTATTTCTGGGTTGGAAAACATTATACATTTAACAATATTATGGAAAATAAAATTGAAAGTTGTGATATTTATTTTGATTCATATAAAAAGGTTATATAAAAATAATAATAACTGTATACATAAAATTGAAGAAAGAAGGCTCCCTGTAAGGTGAGTCTAGAACAATTCATAGTTGTGACTGGCTCTTGGCATACATTGGAGTTTAATTATTTATTTTTTTAATAAACAAAAGATCACATGGATTCATGAAAAATTTGTTATTATTAAGGGTGACTGGATTATTTATTCTAGAAATAATTATTTCATAAATAGTCCCAAGAGTATTTTTCAGAATATGACATATTAGTATTTCTATAATCAGATTAAACTTATAAATTATTTTTTAGAAATAACTTGAGTTTAAATTATGGGTGCATTCAATTCTAATTAATTTGCCCATATGTGTTCATAGTTATAAGCAAACCTTTGCACCTTTCCAAAGTTTTAAGATCATTTTAACACTTTGTTCATGTGGATTTGAAGAACGTGATTCTTCCAGGAAACAATGCCATAAATTGCACTTCGAATTTTCTATTAATTAAGGAAAATAGAATTTACCTTTCCAAAATCTGCATTTTATTTCCAATATTCTTTTTTCTTAAGATTCACAAGATCCTAAATTTCATGTTTGAATTATACAGAGAGCTTGTTACCAGGAGCTATAAGCAATAGTTTTACACTAACACAAATTCAACAGGTATATCTACAGCCAGGTTTCTTCACTTCATAATCCCTCCTATTTTTAATCTGTTCACTAAAATAATAATATACTTGCCTTCTGCATAACACATGGGGCATTTCAAAAACTGAAATCAACTGCATGAAATAAGAGCTTCAAAATCGTGATGGCAAAATAAAGACAAAATTATTTATTCAACAAATATTTTTAGTATCTACTATGTAACATCTACTATGCTAGGCATCAGGAACAGACTTTTAGACTTTTTAGTGGAAAATATTACCACTCATGGTGGTTACATTAAAAAAGCAAAAGACATTTCAGAAATATAATAGAATTCCATTATTTCTTCTGCTCAAATTTAGCATGCACTAGGGGGATATTACGTAACTATTCTTTATTTGTTACAAAGATTTATACAGTAAATCTATGGAAAACCAATATAAAACTATAAGTTGCATTTCTTAATGGGCTTAATCATTGTGTGTCCCCTAATTCTGAACAAAGCCTATGAAAATCCTGGAAGGTACAGTCAACATGCATATGTAGGAAGCATTAACTCCAGTAGATTATTCCAAACAGGAATACTTATATTTCTATCTTAATTATTCTTCTTACAAAGCATTAGGTTAGAATATGTAAAACTTGTATTTTAAATTGTAAACTGACTCTGCTATTTATTATTTTATAAGACTGCGATTTAGTCTTTCACTACATTCTTTAGAAAAAATGTTTTGTTATTAATTGACTCCTTTATTTTTTAGTACATTTGAAGGATATATGGGGTAACATACTGGTTGCTCCCTTTCTATTTGCACCCAATAAATAATTTAGGACAGGACACCTGTTGAGGGATTACACTTCAGGCCTTCACCTTACACTAAGTCCTTTCTCATTCTCAGTAATAAATTAATATAATAACAGCACTCACAATGGTCCCTACATAAGTATTCCATCTCAACTTTAATTATTCTTTGGGACTTTGCAATTCACTTCATATACCATGGCAGATAAAGTCCTCTAAACCGTTGTTTTCTTTTATTACACCCATGCTCAAAAGACATTTGCTGCTCCATCTCTAGGAAGATTTCCTTGACTCTTTAAACCTATGGAAATCTTTATCTCCTTTAACATTTACAAAACTACTTTCAAATATCTCATCATTGACATTTTGAACAGCCAGGAAATGAATTCTTATTTAAGTTCTCTGAGGCAATTTTTCAGACAGTAACAGCACCTTATATTCATCTTGTCATTCATAATTTGGTCAAATTGTCAGTGAATAGACTGCATTCAGACAAGATACCAGAAAAGAGTCATGGCCATATAATCTGGGGCAAGATAATAAATTTACCAGACACTCATTCCTCTTCATTTAATTTATGCATTTCTACTATCAATGTCCCATAGTTGTGTATGTTAATTTAATAGGTACATACATCGTGTGCAATAGGCATCTATCTCTTTTCTCGTTGCCTTTCTTTACATTGCTATGTATACATTACATATCTGATATATAGTAGTCAAAATATTAAATAAAAGAACATTGAAGATTAACAAAACAAATGAAAATTATTACAATTCATATCAAATTGACTGTAATTATTTGAGACTGAAAAGGGAAATAATAATAATAATAGTAAATATTTATTTAGTGCTTACAATCTCCTAAATGCAACTCTCATAATTTTCCACATACTTACTCATATAATGCTTACAAAGACCCAACAATCTTATTAGCCCTGTTTTGCAAATGAGAGAATCAAATAGTCTTTACAATTTGGATAAATACTGATAGCTATAAAATAGATATTTTTAAGGTGTATTTTACTTCTTTTCTTACTATCTTGATACTGAAAATATACTTTTCAGGACCAAATATTTCTTGAAATAATTCTAAGAAAATATTCCTTTTTATGTTTTTCCTGGAACCCAAGTTTTGTCACCCAAGACACTTCTTTCAGTACATCTTTGAAGTTTTCTCCTGTGTCAGAATTAATCTTATTTCATTTCTCTTTAACTTTCACCTCATTCTCTTCTTACCCATTAAATTTAATCCACATTGATTTCCAGGTCGAAGTGTTCTAAACTCACATCATTCCACATACTTAATTTACCCTGCACACATATCACATGTAGAGAAGCAAAAGAGGAAGGAAGAAAGCAATGTATATCTACTCTTGTGCATTTCCTTGATTTCTTCTGAATTGTACCTTTTTTTCTTCATTTATATTTTTATCTTTTGCTTAAAATGCATATCATTAAATTGATTTATCTATCAATTTACTTTTCTCTAATAGAACCATATATGACACTGAATAGAATTGCTATTATTTCCTTCATGAATTTCCCACATCAGAAAAATATCTACTTCATTTTGACATCTTCTGATGGATATGGAAGGAATCATTCGCTAAGTTTTTAAAAGATAATTATACATTATTATTAAAAATGTTTATTGGCTCTCTCTTCCTAGAGGAGTCCACACCAAATTGGTGTGTTTTTCCATCCTGCTCTCCCATTTCTGAACAAACTCTGTTCTGATCCCACATTTCCCAATAAATTCTTTTTACTGCCCTAACTAAAAAAAAAGAAGCTTATTGTTTTTAAGATTAAATAAGACAACTCTTTAGGTGGACTTTTAGAATTAATGTTTCCATAATTTGCTAGACTGCCTTATGTCTGTTAGTTTAATTTTGAAGTTGAAATAAAGTTTTTAAAAAGTTTGCAAAAGCTTGAAGGCAAGAGGGAAAATGTACATTTCAAAAGAAATAAAGTCAGCAGATTTTCAGAGAAAAATGCAATTATCTCATATATGAAATATTCTTTCATTTGAAAGTAATATTTAATAGAGATTAGTAAAAATTTTACTTATTAGGAGATGAACTCATAGATAAATTTATTTAACTCTGAATTAAATGTAGTTTTCTGTGTTTAGTAAGCATTCAGAAGAAATATATAACCTCATTGCTAAAGAGTAATGAATTTCACCGTGCATTGAGTGAAACTCCTACTGGTTGTAGGAGTTTCCTGTTAATTTTGTTTTCTATAGAGAGTAGTCTCTCTTGATTTTTGCAATACTATCACTGGCATTTATTTTGAATTTTTTTTCCTACCCAATAGTTGAATATCAATTGTAGTCTAAAGGGTGGAAATATATATTTGTTTTCTTCTTAATTTTCAAGTGACATTTAAATTAGTTTTCCTTAGAGATTATGCCAAACCTCCTTCTCAATTTTTCTATGGACTGAAAGATTTCCCAAAAGAAAAGCTGGTCAATTGTGCTGTTTAAAATGGTGAAAACCATCAAAAGTCTTTAAAAAGTAATTATGCCAAAGTTGATAATGCTTTTTACCCTATGAAGTTTGAACACAAACTAAGGATCCCACTTCCATTCAATCTTGTGAGGTCAAAATGCATGTAATTCATGTTGAAAAAAGTCTAATGAACCAAGAGCATACTAGGTCTGAGCTTAGACAAAATAGGAAATGCCAGAGAAGTCTAAGGCAAAGAAATTGGACCCAGGTTTTTAATTTTGGTTTGTTTCAGGATAAGTTTTTTATAATATTTCTCATGTTTTAATTCAAATATTCCCTACTTCTTACTCTAGCCCCTGCAGTGGCAACCAGTTCTGCAGATGTTTTTACCTATCAGCACAGGTACAAATTTACTGCACATCCCCTCATAAATAGAAAAACAACAAGTTTTGTTAAATGAAAATTTTTTCAAGTTTTCCTTTAAAATAAGGTTCTTTTGTGGTTCAGGTAATCAATTGAAATAGATAAATAGATGATTAAAATAGCTAGGAACACTTCATAACTAAGGTAAAACTTGAGTTGCACACTGCAGTAGATTATGCAAAGCACGGTTTAGGAATCTTCTACTTTGTTGAAAGAGTATGAGCAAAGAACTGTGGAAGAATTGAATTGACTGAAAATGATGCCTAGGTCATGGTCAGGACTGGATAATGAGAGTAAACCTATGAGAAGGAAGAGAGAAAATTGATTTTACTGGGAACTGTAGTCTGAATAACCCCCCTAAAATATATAAACTAGTTATTGCTTTTCCTAAAACAGTTAATTTTTTTTAATAAATGGAAGAACATAAAGTTTATATTTTGGGACAAAACTCTATAATGCTTATTCTATACAATTTACCCTGATATTTGAATAGAATTTTACTTATTTTCAAAATCTGCTTGTCCTTATAAAATGGACAATGCAATTATAAGTATCCCATATTTATAAATGAAGAAAAAGGAAAGGTAAATAACAGGCTCTAGCTCATAATTGGGTTGGGGAGATTCAAAACAAGGTCTTCTGATTACTTGCCTTTCATTTCAACTACCTCTCCAGCTTCTCTGATATTGTCAGCCCTTAATAGTGATCCCATGCATTGCATATATTGTTTTGCCAAGACTTCCCTGTTCCTGGAATCCTTCATTTGAATCAGTGGTAACTGTGATGCCACCACATGTCAGGGGGGATTACCGCCAATTCCTCGAGCAATGAGGACCCTATTCCTCTCAGACTTGAGAGAAACTAAAATACAAAATTTCATAGTATAGTTCTGCTTCCTAGGTTACTTCTGATAGTAAATATATTAACCTACGATTCCCAAGAAAAGGAAATTGAGCAAAAGCTTATGAGCTAAAATTCAATAGGTAGAGAAAATTAAAAGAAGGAAGTGATGAGGAGCTAAAAAATAACTGCATTTTCCAACTGGCCCCTGTATGGTGTTAAAGTAAATGTCTCCTCCATCTTACTGAAATGTCTTCTGAACATCTGTGTAGATTACTATGTCTCAGACAATCAGGAGAAGAGAGAAGAATTTCCACTGTTTCCATTTTCCGTAAGTCAGAATTTTCTTTACAGGCCTAAAATCCTCTCACATCTATATTCTATATGAAAGGAACTAATCCACAGTATCTCATCTGTGCTCACTGAGATGCAATGATGGCAACTGATGGATCTTGCGATTTCCAACGATTGTCGAGCCTGAATGGCAAGGGGAGAATATATAAATTTAAGATTGTGACATTGCCTGGCATTGATATCAGAAGCCTAATGTAAAGGATATGATAGTCATTTCTGGCCTATGGCAACTTAAGAAAAGCTCTGAAAGCCAGGGGTCTCTATAACTCAGTTGGAGCTATGTTTTCCAGAATCCAAAAAGTAAGTCATGCTGAAAATCAGACTGAGAACTGGATGTAAGGGTGGCAGGACTGTAAAGGAGACTGAATACACAAACTCTAGAGTCCCTTATGTCAACAGAACCCTGGAAAAATGGGGTGCTGAAATAGTGATATTATAGATTGAGTTTGAGAATCATTAACACCCAAATTCTCTGAAACTTCTAGATGAACAACATAAGCCCCTTCCTCTTTTCAAGAGGAGAACAGATTCTATTTGTTTGGAGGTGACAGAATAAACACACCTGAAGCTCTTTCTTTGCAAAATGACGCTTATTTTCTTAAGAATTGATATATTCTCATCAAACCTGATTGCTTCTTGGCCAATAGAAAGGGTCAGGTTTCACCTCAGTGGAGGGTCTATAGATTTCAAGTCTAAAAATCCAGACATTTCACTATAGTTTATTATGTATTGTTCTATTTTCAGCTTTTGTGATTGACAATCAGTGGATATCAGTGGATGATCAATATACATCTGAATCATTTTGTCTTTCTGAAATTCAAGTTGAATTTCTGAAGCATTTGATGCTTCTCCACCTTCTTTTGTTCTTTTTCTAAAATTCCTCACTTGAGTGATGTTTCTCAGCTTCCAGAATTCCACTTATATGTATATGCTATTTCTATCAAATGGCTTTGAATCAACACAAATTATTCCTTTAATATTTTACAATGACTTCTGGGTCAATTATGCAGCTAATTTGTATAATTCACTAATTTTCATCAGCACAATATCTGCTTTTCAAAATTTCATTATGTTTTATCATTTTAATTTTAAATATATATTTTAAAATAGTAATATATGTGAGTTTGTGATTGTGTATTTATATATTTCTATTTCTATAACTATCTATATTTATATAAAGGGAGAGTCACTCAAACTAAAATGAACTCTTTCATACCACAAAAGTGGTTAAGAAATAAAATACCATCAGAATCTTCAAAGTGTCCTGAAGACACTTCTCCAATATACATCCTCCCTCCTATTCAAAAGTAAAAACTTCCTGATTTATGCATTAATAAATCTCATTTAAATTTACATTGATAAAATTAATATATATCTTGGAACAATATAGTTTATAATTTCTCCTCTTTTTGACCTGGAATGAATTGTGAATGACTTCTTTCCCTCAAAATTATATTTTTTGGTTTAATGTATCCTATGCATATGCTTACATAACTCATTTTACTTCTGTAGTGTTTCTTTGTTTGAATAACATGCTATTTACTCATTCTTCCATTTTTGTACAATTGATTTGTCTTTCTTTTTCTTTCCTTTCTTTCCTTTAATTATTATTTTGTTAATTTGAGCAAGGCTACTACAAACATTATTGAAAGTATCTCTGTGGATATCTATAAGTATCTCTAGATGTATATAAATAATATTTGAATTGGTAAGTCATAGGAAATGCATACATTAAATTTAATATTTAATGCCTCTACAATGGTAAAATTAAGACTTTGACAAGCAATATGTGAGTGATTCCATGTTGATATCCTTGCAACAACATGGTCTTTTATAACTTTAAATTTGCCAGACAGATGATTACATTGTTATTTTAATATTTAATATTTATTTCCATGATCAGTAAACATTTTCTTCTGTTGTTTACCGGTGTTTTGTATATTCTTTCTTGTAAAATGCCTGTTTTCATCTTTGACCATTTTTTGTAATTTTTTTTTTTTTTTACCTTTTATCTCATTGGGCGTGTTTACATATTTTGAACACTAAGTTAAAAACCTTCTTTTAGTTTAGGGATTTTTTTTTCTTCACTACATGATCAAGTTTTAATAAACAAACTTTTTAATTTGAAACATTAAAATTCACAATTTTTACAGTTATCTTTTGTTTTATTTAAGTGCTCTTTCACAATGACATTATAATTGTATTCAGTTATAATTTTTTCAGAGGGGTTCATTTGCTTTTTAATTTTAAATACATAAATTATTGGGAAATGAAGTTTTATATGCTGTGACATGAGAAAAAAATCTTTTCTTTCTTTCCTATATGGAAGATGAATTTTTCCTGCATGAACAATTGATTATTATTGGTCATTAACCGACTACTTATCTGCAATTACCTCTGTCATATATCACGATCATGCATGCTTATGTTCCTGAGATATTTTTGTTATTTTGTTATGCTGGACTAATTTTTCTGTTCCTATGCTAATATCACATTGCTTTACTCATATATTATAAGTGATGATATTCATCTTTATCTTTCTGTTTCGTCATGGCTTAAATGCCCTTTGATATTCCACAAAGAATAAGCTCAATGAGTTCCACAAGAAATACTTCTCAGATAGTACCTGCAACTGCATTGAATCTCTAAACCAATTTTTGAAAACATGACTTGTATTCAATATAATATATCCCTTTAAAGAAGGTACACCAGTTGCTTATTTCCTTAAGTTGCTATCATGTCTTTTTTAAAAAGTTTATAATTTGATATCTATACTGTGATATTTTCTTCTGAGTACTTTAAAGCATGTTATTTTGTATTATAAATTGTATTTTGTAAAGGTTTATTTTCTGTTTACAGTTCATACACAGAAATCATTTTTGAACAAAGGCTTCCTGCCCAAACCAAAGAGAATTCAATTCTAAGACTGACGCTTTTGAGAAAAGAAAGAGCTTTATTGAAAGTTCAACCAATAATGTGTTAGGAGGAAAGGCTCAAGGCTCAAATCTGTCTCCCTGACATGAGGGGTAAGGGAGAATTTATTGGGATAGGAGATGGGTGTTACTATAGGGAAGGATAGCTTGTTTTGGTTTAATTGGTTAGGCAAATATTTTTTCATGTATGGTAAGACAGGCTCCAGACTGAGTTTCCCTTGTTGAAGGATCTCTTCGCATTGGATATATGATGCCTCCCAATTCATGCAGTTTTGATTCTGAAAGGGACAATTTTTTGTTAGTATCTCAGAAGTCATCTAAGGATGCCATTCTATATTTCTGCACATGTTCAGGTTATATAATTTCACTTGACCACATGGAAAACAAACACAAGAAGAGAAGTTAAATAGGAAAAATTACAAAAGATACAGATAACCAAAGTTCGTACTAACTGGTACCAACTTTCAAAATGAAAGCGGTTTTGCATATTAGCCATTAGTACTCTGTCATATATATATGTTTTTATTTTTATTAGCATTTAGTTGTTCCCTCATTTTCCATCCTTTTACTTTTTAAAAATATATTTTTATTGATATATATCATTCATACATGGACATGCATAAACAATAAGTGTATAGTAAAGATTGTGAACTTACAAAATAAATATACATAATATCATAGAGGGGTCTCATATATCACCCTTCCACCAACACCTTGCATTGTTGTGAAATATTTGTTACAAACTGTGCAAGAGCATTTTCAAACTATTACTACTAGCTATAGTCCCTATCTTACATTTGGCGAATTTTCCCACCAACTCACCCTATTTTCTAAAAAAATATATTTTTATTACAGAGATGGTGAACTTGCGAAACAATCATACATGTGTGTAGAATTTCCATACAACACCCCTTCATCAACACACCACACCGTGGTAGAACATTTATTATTGACTATGAAATAGCATCATCAGACTATTACCACCAACCATGGGGTCCATAGCATACATTTGGCACAGTTTTTCCATTCACCTCCATTATCAATAAAGTACATCTTTGGCATTGATGCAAGAATATTACAGAATTGCTGTTAACCACAGTCTATAGGTTACATCAATTGTAGTTTTCCCATGCTTCTCCACATTCCCTGCACCCTGCAATAGTGATGTACATCTGCTCTAGCTCAAAGAAGGACACTTTTGCATGCGTACCCTCAACCACAATTCTTATCCACCTCGGGGTTCACTGTGTTTTTCAGTCCTTAGATTATTCTTTAGCTTTCTTTCAACTGACATTTACTTCCTCAGATTACCCATTTCAGCCACATTCCATTTATAATCCAGTTGCTATTCAGTATAATGTGTCCCCATTAACACTTTCCATTTCCACATTTTTACAGTAAAGTTATTTAAAGATTCTAAATACATTAAGCATCAGTAGTTCTTCTCAACCACCTCTTATATCCTAATAACCGATACTCTAGGGTTTAACTCCATGTGTTTATTCTTGGTATTTGGTCCACATTAATGAGGCCATGCAGTATTTTTCCTTTTGTTTCTGGCTTACTTTGTTTAGTATAAGTCTTCCAGTTTCATCCATGTTAACACATATGTCCCAATTTCATTTATTCTTACTGCAACATAGTATTCCATTATATGTATATACCACATTTTGTTTATCCATTCATTGGTTGATGGACACTAGCATTGTTTCCATCTTTTGCAATTGTGAATAATGCCACTGTGAACATCAGTGTGCAGATGTCTGTTTATGTAATAGTTTTTAGTTCTTCTGGATATATTCCTAGTAAAGGAATTGCTGGATCATATGGCAGATCTATATTCAGCTTCCTGTAGAACTGCCAAACTGTCTTCCACAGAGGCTGCACCATTTTACACTCCACCAACAGTGAAGGAGTGTTCCTATTTCTCCACAACCTCTCCAGCACTTATTGTTGTCTGATTTTTAATAATGGCCATTCTATGCGGTTTTAGATGGTATCTCGTTGTTGTTTTAATTTGCAATTCCTTAATAGCTAGTGATATGGAACATTTTTCATGTGCTTTTTGGCCATTTGTATTTCCTCTTTGTGGAAATGTCTATTTAAATCTTTTACCAATTTTTTAATTGGATTGCTTGCTCTTTTATTGTTGAGTTGTATGATCTCTTTATATAGAATGAAAATCAAGCCTTTTTTGGATATGTCGTTTCCAAATAGTTTCTCCCATTGAGTTGGCTGCCTTTTCACCTTCTTGAGGAAGTCCTTTGAATCACAAAAATGTTTAAGTTTAAGGAGGTCTCATCTATCCATGTTTTTTTTCATTGCTCATGCTTTCAGTGTAAGGTTTGAGAATCCACCACCTACCAACAGGTCTTGAAGATGTTTCCCTACATTTTCTTCTAGGAGCTTTATTGTACTTGTTTTATATTTAGGTCTTTGATCCATTTTGAGTTAATTTTTGTAAGAGGTGTGAGATATGGGTCTTCTTTCTTTCTTTTGGCTATGGATATCTAGTTCTGCCAGCACCATTTGTTGAATGATCTGTTCTGTCCCAGCTGGGTGGGTTTGACAGGCTTGTCAAAAACCACTTGGTCATAGATGTGAAGAATTTCTGACCCATCAATTCAGTTCCATTGTTCTATGTGTCTATCTTTATGCCAATAGCATACTGTTTTTTACCCCTGTAGCTAGGTAATATGATTTAAAGTCTGAAAGTGAGAGTATTCCAACTTCACTTTTCCTTTTTAAGATGTTTCTGGCTATCCAGGGCCTCTTACCCTTCCAGATAAATATGATTATTGTGATTTCCATTTGTTTAAAAATTGCTGGTGAAATTTTAATTGGGATTGCATTGAATCTGTTTATCATTTTGTGTAAAATTTACATCTTAATGATATTTATTCTTCCAATCCATGATCATGGAATGTTCTACCAATTATATAGGTCTTTTTTTTATATATCTTTAGCAATGCATTATAGTTTTCTAAATTCAAGAGCTTTACATCTTTGGTTAAGTTTATTCCTAAATATTTAATTCTATTAGTTGCTATTGTAAATGGAATTTTTTTTCCTGATTTCCTCCTCAGATTACCCGTTAGTAGTGTATAGAAACACCACTGATTTTTGCATATTGTTCTTGTATCCTGACACTCCATTGAAATCATTTATTAGCTCTAGCAGCTTTGTTGTAGATTTTTCGGGATTTTCTAGGTATACAATCATATCATCTGTGAATAGTGAAAGTTTTAATTCTTCTTTTCCAATTTGGATGCCTTTTATTTCTTTTTTTTTTGCCTGATTGCTCTAGCTAGAACCTTCAGCACTATATTGAACAACAGTGATGAGAATGGGCATCCTTGCTTTGTCCCTGATCTGAATGGGAAAGCATTCAGTCTTTCATCATTGAGTACATGTTAACTGTGGATTTTCATATATGGCCTTTATCATATTGAGAAAGTTTCCTTCAATTCCTATTTTTGTAGTATTTTTATCAAGAAATGATTCTATATTTTGTCAAATGCCTTTTCTGCGTCAATCGGTAAGATGATGTGCTTTTTCTTCTTTGATTTATTAATGTGGTATATTATGCTGATTGATTTTATTGTGCTGAATCATCCTTGCATGCCTGCTATAAAACCCACTTGATCATGATAAATAATTCTTTTAATGTGTTGTTGGATTTGATTAATAAGTATTTTATTGAGGATAATTGCATGTGTATTCATTAGAGAAATGGGTCTGTAATTTTCTTTTTTCATATCTTTATTTGGCTTTGTAGATTGAGTTTGGTAGCATTCCTTCTTGTTCAATTTTTTGTAAGAGTTTGAATAAGATTGGTATTAAATCTTCTTTCATTGCTTGGTAGCAATCACCTGCAAAACAGTCTGGTCCTGGCCTTTTCATTTTGGTGAGGTGTTTGATGACTGTTTCAATCTCTTTACTTGTGATTGGTTTGTTGAGGTCTTCTATTCCTTCTAGTGTCAGTGTAGGTTGTACATTCCTGGCAATATTTCTGTTTTGTCTACATTATCTAGTTTTCTTGCATAAAATTGTTCATAGTGTCCTTTCATTATCTCTCTTATTTCTGTGGGGTTAGTAGTAATGTTCGCATGTTCATTTTTTATTTCATTTATTTACATCTTCTCTCTTTTTTCTTAGTCAGTCTAGCTAAGTGTTTGTCGATTTTGTTAATCTTCTCGAGGAACCAACTTTTGGTTTTGTTAATTCTCATTATTGTTTCTTTGTCCTCAATTTCATTTATTTCTACTCTGGACTTTGTTATTTCATTCCTTCTACTTGCATTTGAATTAGTTTGCTGTTCTTTTTATAGTTCCTCCAGTTTGTTGCTGTGTCATTGATTTTAGCTCTTTCTTCTTTTTTAATGTGAGCATTAAGGGCTATAAATTTTCCTCTCAACACTGCCTTCACTGCATCCAATCTCTTCTGATATGTTATATTCTCATTGTCATTTGTCTAGAGATATTTATTGATTTCTCTTGAAATTTCTGCTTTGATCCACCGATTAAGAGTGTGTTGTTTAATCTCCATCTGTATGTGTATTTTGCCTTTTTCAGCTTCTTTTTCATTTCCAACTTTATTCCATTAGGATCAGAGAAAGTACTTTGTATAATTTCGATTTTGTTGAATTTATTGAGATCTGTTTTGTGACTCAACATATTGTCTCTCCTGGAGAAAGATACAGGAAAAGTTGAAGAGAATGTATATTCTGCTGTTTTGGGGTGCAATGTTCTGTGTATGTTTATTAGGTTTAGTCCATTAATCATATTATTCAAGCTCTCTGTTTCTTTATTAATCCTCTGCCCAGATGTTCTATACAATGCTGAGAGTGATGTATTGAAATCTCCAACTATTATTGTAGAGATGTCTATCTCTCCCTTCAGGTTTGTCAGTGTTTGCCTCATGTATCATGGGGATATGATTAGTTGTGTCAACTCTTTTATGTCATCTGCAGGCTTATCTTATTCCTTTAATTGGGCCATATTTTCCTGTTTCTTGGTATGAATTGTAATTTTTTCCTGGTGTTTTCACATCTGGCTTGCTAGATGTATTCATTCTGGGTGCAGTTTCTCACTTCAGTTTAATGCTTTCTTGTCTTTTCTGTGTTGCACTTTGTGTAGTAGAAATCCAAGGATGTAGTTGGTGCTGTAAGAATGGAGGCTGAAACTGCCCACATTGCCCAATGAATTGATGAAGCTTCTCCCACCTTTCTCCTCTGTCAGTGGTAGGGACAGAGCTGCAGTGGAGTATGATAATCCAAGTTGGGCAGGACAAGATTGTCTGTAGTTGCCCAGAGAGACTGATAAAACTTTACATCCTTTCCTCCCTTACCTTGGAAAGGGATAGAGCTATAGTTGTGGGCAGCAATCTATGCTCTGTGGAACCAAAATGACCATATTTCCTCATGTAAACTGATGCAACACCAGATCCCCTCCCTCCCAGGGGTGGGAATGGACCCTCTTGGAGTGCCTGACAATCTAATCTGTGTGGGACAAATACACCTGCAGTTGCCCAGAGAAACTGAGGGAGTACTGTCCCTTCTGCCATCTAGGGGTGGAAACGGAACCACCAATGCTCAACATTTCAGTCCCTGTAGGCTGAAAATACTCACCGTTGCCCAGAGTGGCTGAGTAAGTACCTGTTCCCTCCTATCCTATTAATGCATGAGGTTGGATCCACAGACACCCAACAGTTCAGTCCCTGTAGGCCAAAAGCACCTCCCATTGTCTAGAGAGGTTGTGATACACCAAATATTTCCTATCTTATTGGGGGTGGGGGTGGATCCGTAGGCATCCAACAACCCAGTCCAGACAAGCTGAAAGTCCGCTGTTGCCCAGAAAGGCTGAGGAAACACCAGCGTCCTCCTTACCTCTTTGGGGGGTGGGTGAGGGTGGATCCACATGTACACACCTGTCCAGGCTGTGTGGGCCAAAAGCACCTGCAGTTACGCAGAGAGTCTTGACAAACACAGTGCATCTCTTGTCCTATTGGGAGTGGGGGTGGAGCCACAGGTGCCCAATGAACAGGTTTGCACAGGCCAAAAGTGCCTGTAGATGCCCTGAGAGTCTGAGGAACTCAAGCCCCCTCTTAACCTAGGAGGGGACAGAGGTGGAGATGGACCCAAAGGCACTCAACAAACCAGTTTTTGTGGGCTGAAAACTCCTGCCATTGCCTGGCGAGGCCGAGGATACCCAGCACCTCTCCTATCCTATTGGGGTGCAGGTATGCAGCCCCAGGTGTCCAACCATTCAGTCTTTGTAGGCAGAGAGCACCTGCAGTTGCCAGAAGAGCCTGGTGCAGGTCCCACCAGCTTCCTCTCCGCTGAAGGTGGGGCTGGAACCTAGGCTGGGGCTGCAATTTGATCTGGGTGGAAAGAAGCCAGTCCTTACCAGCACTGTGATTTTCAATGAGTCCAGCTTCCCCTCAGGCTAGAGGCAGAGTCAAAATTGCAGCTACCAGCCTCCTTCTGCCCTGCACAGGCTCAAAGTTTAGTTGTTCCTAGGATTAGTCTAGCCACATTGTGTCTTCCTACCCAATATTTTGGGAAATGGAGCTTCCAACTCTAGCCATGGAATAGCTTTCACGGCAGCTTGCCCCACAGGCACTGACCTCTATGTCATGGAGAGCTCTACTCACGAATCCTCTCTGCAGTTGGGCAATCTCCTTCTTCCATACTTTCAAGTATGTTGCAAGGTGCTCTTCTGGTCTCCTGGGGTCCCTATACAGTTGCTTTAGGTAGCTCTGGGTGATTACTAACTGCTCTGTAGCATGAGCTGACTCCAGGAGCTCCTTAATCTGCCACCATCTTGGCTCCATACATATATATTTTAAGAAGCATTAGATCACCTAAATGTTACTTTAAAAATATAGGGAACTCCCATATAACATGCTCTTCCCTCTCCCACACTCTACCCCATTAACAACATCTTTCATTAATGTGATACATTTGTTATGACTGATGAACTATTTTGAAGCATTGCTACTAATCATGGACTATAGTTTACATTATACTTTAAACTTTGCACTTCACAAATTTATAGGTTTTGACAAATTGTGTAATGGCCTTTATCCATCATTGCAATGTCATTCGGTACAATTCCAATGATCCCAAAATACCCCATGTTACAATTATTCTTCCCTTTGCTTCCCGTTATATCCTCCTGTGGCCACTGCCTTTATATCAATGACACAAATTATTCCATTTCTAAAATAATAATGAGTTTATTTTAGATTATAGTTGCATTCCTCCCTTATGTTTGCTCATTCCTCAACCTAAGTTTTTGGGAAGGTGATGCCTACTCTGTTTCAGATTGAAAGAGGGCTTAGATCCAATGGGTCAGATGGAAGCAACTGTCTTGCTTGCAGGTGTAGATATTCTGCTGGGATTGCTGTTGTCTCTCATCATACTTTTGTTTTTTGTCCTGAGCAAGTCCAATGAACTGGATAGTATGGGTTGCAGCTCTGCTGAGATTCAGGATTCAACTGGAAAATGAACAGACCAAAAATTTGAATCTCTGGGATGTATATTTAATGAGTATAGGGCTAATTATAAGTTCAAATAAAAGAGGCGGAAGAGACACATGTAGGGAAATCATAAATGAGTCTAACACTTTACATTGGGGACCATATATTTTAAAGTAAGGTCCACTGACAGGGTGCCAAATTTCTCATCTTGTCTGCTCTACTTATAATGTCTAGATATCTGAAGAACCCTCAGGAACCCTGCTGTTTGAGGCACTGTGTCATGTGTCAGTCAATGAGATCATGCTGAGTCATCCTATGTCTTAAAACTTCTATTAGTCTCTTCATAATTCTTATTCTTTTTCTATGTAGATATTCACATCAATTTTGAATAACAGATATATAATTTCCTTTTAAATTTTTGGAATTTTAAAACTAATCTTATCATACTATGATACCAGGACCTCCATAACAACATTGGTTAAAAGGGTGAAAATAGTTATGCTTGACTTTTTCCTGATTAAGTGAAAATTTTTATCTTCTCAATATTGAAAGGTTCACTCTAAATTTAGTTTTTTCTTTCTTTCAGATAATCTGTATCAGATGTGAGAAATTTTCTTATGCATTTTTCTGCTAAGAATTTCTACCTCATTTAAAAAAATTTTTTGAGAAAGAATCGTACATATTTTTCTTGATTAGCATGTAGATGTCTAATTTAGAAGAATCTGTTTTTTGGTAAATATATATCAGCCATGAATTATCATATAGAGATGAGTTCACTTTGCTAATATTGTATTTGGAATTTACATCTATATTTATGAGTGAGATTGGACTACAATTCCTTTCTTGTTTGGTTTTGAAATTAAGGTTATAGAGTTTTATAAAGTGAATTAAGATATATAAAATTGTTCCAATGATCAAGGGGTGGGGCATGGTCACAGTAGGTGGAGAATCACTCAACAAATGAGAGAATACTGAATTCCCATCCTGGAGAGCTCTGCCACATTCTCCAAGGGAGCAGCAAAAGTCCTCCAAGTGCAGGGGCAGACTCTGGCTAAGGAGGATGATCCACTGATGGGTTCTTGTTATTGATGAGTAGCCTTACAAGTCTTTGCTCTTGAAATTGAAAATTAGCCTATTGTTATGGGGTGCCTAAGGGTTGCCACCAGAGAGCCTCCTTGTTGCTCAAATGTGGCCTCTCTCTAAAAACTCAGCATATGAGTGCATTACCTTCTTCTCAGCGTGGTACATGACTCCGGGGGTTGAACCTCCCTGGCAACGAGGGATTACTACCAAGTGCCAACTGGCAATATGACTGGAAAAAGACCTTGAATAAAAGAGGGAAAAGGTAAAGACAATTGAGTTGTGGCTCAATCGATAGAGCTCCTGTTTACCATATGGGTGGCCCTGGGTTTGCTTCCCGGGGCCTCCTTGTGAGGGCAGGCCGGCCTGCGTGGTGCGGTGGGCTGATGCAGCAAGACCACACAGCAAGGAGGAGATAAGCAGACACAGAAAAAACACAGCAAATGGACACAGCAAACACAAGCAGCAAGGGGGGGGATAAATAAATAAATAAATAAAT